>JANHFM010003145.1:20838-31093 GCA_032468115.1 Grayia smithii
CCATCAGCCGGAAATTCGGTAGCCGCTGCTCTCCATACAGCGCGGAACTCCGACGCTCCCCCAGCACGCGGAAAAAAAACCTCCAGAGCGGCGAAATCACACTCCGTCGGCCCTCCGTGCATTGCCAAGCCGGGGCAGGGGCTGCTAGATGGAAAGGCAGCCCTCCGAACCCCGAAAGCCGCGAAAACACCCCCGAGTCGAACTCGGAACTCAGCAGGCCAGCGCCATCTTGCGCATGCGTATTTAGCTTTTTCTAAGTATAAAGCTTAGATAGAATTTCTATTAAAGAGAAAGAGTTGGGAAAATGGAAGAAAGCTACAAACGATCCTTTCCACTGCTAGGTGTCAGGATTCCAGAAAACCTTCGCCAAAAGAAAGCTCCTTCTCAATCATGTCTCAAAAGTTCCTTTTATTCGGAGAAGTAAACTGGCACATTCTGGGAAAACCTGAATCTGAAAGTTCCGCGTTTTCCCTCAGTATATCAAAACCCCCCAAACCCATCTCTTCCCTCCTCCGATGGTCACAAGGTTCAATCATCGTATAGTCCCTCTTGACACCACTCCTTCTCCAGATGTCAGCTTGGCCTGACCTTCACTCCCTTACATAATACTATTGTGGCTAATATCTCCTCACCATTCCCCCCTCCCACTTTCCCATAGTTTAGTAAGTGGCAGGTTGGAAGCCATCTAATAAGGCTTCCAATCTGACACTAGGAAAAGTCCATGCAGGAGGCAGAAATAAAAGAAAGGTTTATGTGGAAGCCCCTACCTCTACGGAAGTAAAACTAAAATCATTGTGACTTGATCACAATCGGTTGATCTTAATGATATCTGAAAAGATGAGCCTGGTTATACAGTTTTCGGAACTGGGGTGAAAACGGTTAGAGAGAAAAAGTAAGTGTAGAAATGAATGGCAACTCTGGCAGTTGCTGTATTTGTTGAAAAATGGGATTGGCATTGTGGAACCAAGAAAGTTTGGTAAACTATGGGGGCAGATTTCATGAATATTTCTTAAGACATTAACTTTAAAGTACTAGAATGATTGGTTATTGTGCTTAAAAGGGAAGGTTTTTACAATATATGATACAAGGGCAGCCCGTTCCCAGTCTCATATGCTAGACAGACTCAGATTTCAGACTCAGACTCAGAAGTACACCAGCATGCCTACCATCCTTGTCCTACTGTCACCCATTTACATGTAATTATTCTATGTGTTTATGGCTACGTTCTGCCTATTTATATCCTTTTATTTGTGCCAAATTTGTTTATGTGTCTATACTGTTACTTGTTTCCTTGTACGTGTTGGCAATTAAATAAATTATCAAATTATTAATTAATTAAGTTCAGTGAAGGTTTAGTCTAGCAGAGGTATGGCTGAAGACCACATAGCAAACACTTCCCTATTCACTAATGCGGGAATATTTTGTTTCCTTTAAAACAAAGGCAGAATTTATGCAGATTGCTCCTGAATCTCTGATAAAGGATTGTAGTCTACAATATGTGTGTGTACAGTATGCATTTATGTATGTTAGCAGGGAGCAGGCTTTTGCTTTAGGACCTCCACTTAGCTCTGAAAGGAGAGCATAAATAGTTTAGTTCTAAAGATAACATGAGATTATTTTTATTCTGATTGTGCTTTTCAAAATCTCTGATATTTATTTTCTCCACACAGGCTCATCAACTGTAATGCTTCAGGTAATAGACAATTACTATTTACAGTCTGATCAAATATTCCTTTTCCATTTCCATTTTATTTTTCTACCTCAGGTGAAAAAAGGCATTACCACCTTTCCCTGGAAATAATAATGAAAAAGCAGGCAGTAAAAGATCTAAAAAGATTTCCTTTGGGGCAGGGGTAAGAAATTCATGGTGATGGCAGGTAGCTGTCAACCCTTCAAGATTAATCCAGTCAGGTAACAAAAACCATCAGCACCATCAGTAGAATTCTACTTTGTGGGGTATAGAATACTGTAACAGAATCTTGAAAGTGCGATAGTTTCTCTTATCCTCTCTTCTTATGACAAGGACAATCAAGGTGGAGAAGTCTTGAGTTTCTTCCTCGCTTCCTCCTGCTTTTCTGGGTTAAGATAATATTTTTTGTTACATCACTTGTAGAACTTCTTCAAGGCTTTACCATACTCCTATACAGGACAACTGTGTACCATACACCATGGAAGGAATTGCAGTTAGAGTATGTTAATCCAGAGAGAGGTTTGAGATGTATGCAGTTTTAAAGTGCAACAAATAACTGCATGCAAATTACCATCCATTCCTATTTTTTGCCTTCCTCTTCCCACTGTCCAAAGAGAGTATATGAAGATATTCCAATACGTAGAGAGATATAAATTCTGCAAAAAAATTCACAACAGAACAACTAGTATTATTGATGCATTTTCAAATGGAAGGATTGACTGGTCCTGCATGGATAATACATCTTGAGCAAAGCTACTGGTTGGCGTGAAGCTATTGATAAATATTTGTTTCTGTCTTTGTAGAGATTAATGCCACTTTCCATTCTTCACCATTCTTTTACTTTGTTGAATATTTTTGTCTTTAATCCAAGCAGCTTTTCAACAGTGCTCAAATACCAACTGTTAAGAACATTAAATATTGTTTTTTTACATTTATAAAACCAACAGCTTGTATTAGTTGGTTATTTCTCATACCAGCTAACAAAAGACAAAAGAAGAAAAAGGACTGTCACTTTTATAATGACATATTCTTCAAAGAAAAAAATAAAATAGTGGCTAATGTTCCTGAAATACCCACTTGAGCTATGTTTTAATAAATTAAATGGACTTCACAAAATTCACTTGGGCAATAGCTACATTATTCTTCAAAGTATCATAGAGTGCAATGAATACAGGTTGAAAATTGAAGCATTTACAGCTGAAGGATGATTACTGAAGTAGCACAAAATGCATCTGTATTATGAAAGCAAGATTTTTCTTAATTTACTATTTAAAAAATTAGGAGAAAATGCTTTTCTGACTTCATCGCTGTCCTTGTGACAGGTCAAATAAGAGGGAAAAGTTTTCAGTTGGTAAATCTAAAGATATTCAATTGCAAGGATTCTGAAGGGGTTTGAGTTGCCTTTCAGAAATGTCTTCTAACTGCAGGTGATCAATTGCTGGAGGTTTAAAGAAGAGATTGGCCAACTCTTTGTCTGAAATGGTATAGTCTTCTGTTTGAGCAGGGGGTGGACTAGAAGACCTTCAAGTCCCTCCCAATTCTGTTATTCTGTTATTTGCAAGCATACCATGTTTATTCTGAGGTGCTTTACTGCTCAGTGAAGATCTCAAGGTAGTTTTACAGCAAATTCTGATAATCAGTATTATCCCTCAAATTTATTATAATGCTGGCACTGAGTGTGCTAAAATGGCATTGAATACTATGCTCAGAATATAAGGAAATATAATTTTTATTATGTGAATGCTTTATGAGATTGAAATAGAAAAATTATTGTTTCTTTGTTCTTCATTATCAGCCCAGACAAAAGAATGACTAGAAAAGTAGCAAATGATAAGAAATTTGAACATATCCGCATACCAGACAAGGAGTTATGGAGGGACAGTCAAAAAAGTCAAGTTGATAGCTGACTTTTTTTATTTGTACCACAAATGAATTGCATATAAAAAGGGATGGATTTTTAATTGTGTAGTCACAACCACATCCTGACATTAGCTAGAGCTAAGCTAGAGATATCTGATGAATGAGTGCAGTCAAAAGTAAGGAAGTTCCTTTTATCATAAACTAATGTTTGGAAAGTGTAATGCCTTAACCAGTATAGTGTTAGGCCACTTAGGCCAGTCCCTTTCTTTTAGCCCTAGAAAGGAAGCAATGGCAAACTATATCTAAAAAAACATTCTAAAGAAAACTGCAGGTCTTGTACAGACAGTCTTCAAAAATTAGACATGATTGAACAGAAAAAAAATGAAAAGAAAAGGAAAGAAACATTACCTATTGAAAATCCTGAATGGGTATCAATAATATCAGATATATGAAATATCCTTATTTTATGATGTATACGATCATTGCTTTTTGCAGAGAGAATCCAAGGCAAGATGAAAAGCAAATATAATCTTCCAAACTATATTAAATTGGAAGGTGTGAAGGGATGCCAATGTGACTGAAAATCTGCACAATAAGCATAAGGAAGGAGTTAGCAATTCAAGCAGGAAATAATGATTTTTTTCTTTGTTAGTATCTAACTCAGGGGTAGGGTTTGGGATTTCCGTCATACAAACAGGTAGCTTAGATTATACTGCTCCTGTAATACTATTATGAACTTGCTTTTTAAAAAAAGATTTCTTTTCCTGCATATGACTCTATCAATTTCTGTAATTCCTCAAAACCTCCTAAAATAGACCAACTTTTGTTTCTCTTCCCTCCAATATTGCTGGTGAAATAATGTCTCCTTTGCCAGAAATGTCACCTGCATGTGCCCCTTTACTATAGACATTCATATGGGGGCCAAGCAATTAAATGTGCATCATTTAATCGCAACTCAAAGTGCATTACTTACAAATTTGCAACTGATGTAATGTATATTCCATATATAATGTAATGCATATTCCATTATATTCCAATGCATATTTCAATGTATAATGTAATGCATATTCCATTTTTTTGTCATCCCCCATTTGTACCAGATGCCTAAATCCTTAAGGGAGTTGAATGCCTGAGAACCAAGTTGTTGCCCTCTGCAGTAACTGAGCTCGCAAATAAACAGGCACAAATAATTTGGGAACTAAGGGCATCTCTTTAGTGTGCATCAAGTCCTTTGATTGCATTAACAACAATTTACTTTCAGTTTTATTCCATTCAGAGAGATGTCCACACTAATAGAATGAAGAAAATATTTACTCCAAAAGCAGGAATGGGTAGTAGCAAACAAACATTATTTTTGAAAAACAACTGAACTATAGTAATAATGCTAAAAGAGGGGAGGAGAGGGCAGCAATCAGTTCCTTCAAACTAAGATTCAGTTGTAACATTTGACTTTGAAAAGATAATATACAAATTTGAAGCTGACTTCTCACATTACTTTTAAACAGACAATACAGAAAGAAAAGTTAAACACAACTGTCTGTCATATCAATATCTATGAGATGACCTCTGCTTCATCTTCTTTAGGGAGACATTATGTTTCAATAGAGGAGAATATATGTATCTTAGGGTTGAACAGTGCATCAGCCTTCAACAAGTTTATAGGAATTAACCACATTTACACACCATTCAACAGAGACAATAAAAAAAACTAAAAAGGAAACAAAAAGACCAAACACCTCCTCACCCACAATCAATATATAGATAAGCAGGGATTAACACCAGGACCAACACCAGACAATCAAGTAGTAACAATACCTTAATCAAGCAACTCAGGTAAACAATCAAGCAGTAAAGAACAGCCTAATCAAAGAAGAAAACAACACCACACTAATATTAACAGGCAAGCTACAGTATATACACAAAGAACAAGCACCCCACCCCTCTAGCACTGAAAATATACCTAGCCAGGCAATGAAACATCTGCGAAAAAATAACTATGCTCAGAGAGCATAGCTCAGATTCCACATGTTTCCTTTGAAATATGCAATTGGTACTTATGTGGTATAGACACATTTATAAGAGGCTTTTTCTCATTATCTGTTGTGTTTTCCTCTATTTAAAATTGGTTGACTTGGTTACAGAAGTAGAAACCAAGTATCTTGTCCAATTGTAGTCAAAATAAATGCATATAAATGCAACTAATAAATGCATATAAATGCAACTAATAAATGCATGTAAATGCAACAAATAAATAAATAAATAAATAAAATATTCAAAAACATTACATAAAACTGAAATGAAGTAGACAAAATGTGTGGTTCTTCCAGCACTCTTAAATAAATTAGAATTGATTTAAAAGAAGCCTCAGTTGTTGTCTAGTCTGTACAACCAGGACAAAAATAATACTAAGATTAGGTGTACAATTGTGTGTTGCATCAGTCATGTACATAATAATGTCACATGGCTCATTCCACAGGAAAACATTATTTACATTTGGTCCAAAATAAGCATTTGATAGTTTTATTAAGCAGTAGCCTAGCTGATTGAGATGTATAAATTGCACGTATTACTCTACTAAATTTGGGGCCAAAATCCATTATTTGTAGTTGGTGAAATATATACTCCCAATTAACCCTATCGAATGCTTTTTGCGCATCAAGAAAAATAAGACTCATTTGCTTGTCCGAATTTTTTTCGTAGTATTCTAAAACATTCATAACTACTCTTACATTATCTCTAAGAAATCTGCCAGGTAGAAAACCATTCTGATCCTGATGAATGAAGTGGGTTAAGAAGGTTTTTAATCTTGTTGCCATCATCGTTGTAAATATCTTATAATCTACGTTTAATAATGAAATTGGCCTATAATTTTGAATTTGTGTAGGGTCCGAATCTGTTTTAGGTATCAATGATATGTACGCTTCAGTCCGTGATTTTGGAATTTTCCCGGTTTCTAGTATATCATTAAACAAATTTTTCATATGTATTATTAATGAATCTATGAGACCTTTATAGATTTCTCCATAGATTCCATCTGGTCCTGGAGTTTTATTGGATTTTTGGTTTTCGATGGCCTTTTCAATTTCCATATATGTAATTTCCCCATTCAATATATTTTTATACGTTTCTGGGACTTTTTCAAGTTGTTGATCTAATAAATATTCCTTAATTTTCTCTTCTTGTTGTTGTTCGGCACTATATAAAGAAGTGAAGAAATCTTGTGCTATTTTTAATTTATGTTCAATCAGATTTGTGATTTTACCGTTTTTATCCTGTAGGGTTTGTATCCGTCTTGATTCTTTATTTTTCCCAAGTCTGTAAGTCAACCACCTACCAGGTTTATTTGCATATTCAAATTGTTTTTATCTACCTCTTTTTATTTTTTCAGCCAATTCTTTTTGGTCTAAGAATGAAATTTCGTGTCTTAAATATTTTATATTCTCAATTATTTTCACATTTTGCGAGTCTTTTTGCAATTTTTTCTCCTCCTTACCTAATAACGCTAATAATTGCGTTTTCTTCTTTCCTTGTTCTTTTTCTCACCTAATTGTATATTTTATCACCACTCCCGTAATCACTGCTTTGGCTGTATCCCATGTATTTTGTACAGATGTATCGTGAGGGTTATTTTCTGCAAAAAAGTATCCTAATTCTTTCTGAAGAATTTCTACAAAATTCTTGTCGTTCATTAAATCGGTTGCCATAGTCCATCTTGTCTCATACTTGGGAATCATCCAGGTAATAATAGGGGGGTGATGGATGGCCCATATATTAGTCCCAATTTCTATTGATTTGATTTTCTCTATATTATCCACTGTTGTCCAGAACATATCGATTCTGGACCAAGATTTATGACGAAACGAATAAAATGTATAGGCTCTTTCTGTTGGATGTAAAGTCCGCCACATATCTTTCAAACCATATTGATCTTCTATAAATTTCCATGCTTGGGGGAGAGTCTGTTTATATTTAATATTTAATATCAACTTTCCATAACTCAACTGGCACAGTTCTAAGTTTACCTGCAAAGACATCAGATTGAGGAAGGATAGTAGTTAATAGACATAGTAGTTAATCTATTATCATGCATTGGTTTCATATCCATTGTCAGTTTGATTGCTTTTGCTCTTTTGATTGTTTGTCCAAAGTAAACTCTTGCTATGTGATTGATTTATTAAAAGGGATGCAGTCTGCATTTCAACAGTACAGTTAAGGTGAAAAATGTAAAACAAACATTTTAACAAAAGTTAAAATCAAATTAATAGCTCCCTTATTTAAATTACAACACTGATGTTCAGTTGTTCCATTTTCTTTCTCCACTCTGTAGACTTGATTTCATCTGCCACAGTAAGAAGTTAAGGGAAGTGGTCCATTGCAATCTCTTGCCTTCAGCAGAAATGATTACCATGTTGAGTCAGGAATTTGGGGTTCCCTTGACTAAAGCTGACATGTATGTAAAGGAGCCCCCAGAGATCTTGGAAACATTCGATAAAATGCAAAAGGATTCAAGCATGAGACAGTATGGGTGTTCTCATTTGGATACCTACAATAAGAAGTATGTACTGAGAAAAAGGGACCAAGAAAGACAGGCACCACATAACTATATCCAGGTGGGTGAAGTGCAACAGTGAAAATTGCCTTGCAGAAAGAATTGATAACCTATACTTAATAAAGATTTTATTAAGGCAAATTTTTAGTGATGCTGGGTGGGGCTGATCACCGGATGTTCGCTTCTGTTATGCAGAGTCCCTCCCCTTTTTAAAAAAATACCGTATAGCTACACATACAGGTAGTTCTCAATTTACAACCATTCGTTTAATGATCTTTTGAAATTAGGGTGATGTTGAAAAAAAGTGATTTACAATTGGTCTTCACTCAGCTGTTGCAATGTGGCTGTGGTCATGTGATTAAAATTTATGATGATTACAGCACCCTGGTGAACACCATTTTTGACCTTCCCAGGGAATGTCTGACAAGCTAAATCAGTGGGGAAGCCAGATTCCCTTGATGTCCTCAGAAAAAATATCGTAAAATTGTGCAGCTTAGAGCCCATGAGAAAGTAATGTATGCATTACATGGAAATTATACAATTATACAATCTTAGTGGATTCTAGAATATGTTTGTGAATTTCTGTATTCAGTGACACTATTCTTGTGAGCTAAATCTAGTGCAACCACATCATCCTATTTGGTCAGATATTCAGAGGGTTATTTTTCTAGTACAGGTAGTCTTTTTTTTTTTTCCTGTTTATATCCCGCCCTTCTCCGGAGACTCAGGGCGGCTTACAGTTTCGAGCACAACTCAAGTGCTCAGCAAATTCCTTCATTCCTTGTATATACCTGCTTCCGGCATTTTTACAAAGCTTATTGCCCCCAACAATCTGAGTCCTCATTGTTCTCCTCTCCTAAAAGCTCTGCATATATGCGCATCTGGAACAGGCCCCAGCTATTCTTCCTCCTCACTCATCTCAACCTCCAAAGGCAGCTGCCTCTCCGGTGGCTGGGAAATGTCGGACAGCCCTAGCTCTACCTCTGCGTCCGATGCAGAGCATCCATCAGAGCCTTCTCCAGACTCCAAAACTGGCCCAAATTCCTCCCCAACCTCCTCATCGTCTGAGTCTGCCACCAGCTCTGCTGGCAGCTGATGGACCACAACACTGTGAGAACAACTCACATAGTTAGGCTTGGAAGCAAAGACCATAATTTAGTCAAACATTGCCATAATCTTTTGAAAGCCAGGAAGAGCTGACTTCATGCAGGTAGGAAGGGGGCATAAGACTCCCAACTGATGCTTGATATAATCCCCCTTGGTAGCTTCTTATCCAGCACGACTGAGACACCCACAAAACTTTCAATCAAATGCAAATCCTGGGTACCCAGGCCCAAAAATCTGCCTCTGGGTTTCATTTTGATTTGGATTCTTTCAATGCAGGAACTTGTGATCTGGAAAGAGTTCCTTCCACCCAAATTCAGAGAGAAACAAAATCCAGCATTTTGACTTCAACATAAAGAGATAAAGATATCTACGTTTTTTTCTCCTTTTCTTTCTTTCTTCTTCGGCTTTCTCGCTTGAGTGAATTTCTTCCCCGCAATCAATCTTTGGGGTGGAGGGAGGGGAGGCAGTTGAACCTTGGATGACAGCCTCTGACTGACAAATGCATTTGGAAAAGAAGGGCGAAGGAAGGAAAAGTCGGCGAAATCTGCAAGAGTTCCTCACTCGTCTTCATTATCCAAAGGGTCAACTCCATTCAGGCTATTTTCAAGTACATTTGAGATTAGCTCCATTGCGTGGAAGAAAATGAGTTCTTCTATCATCCACAGTTTAAAGGTGAGCCAGGAAAGGGGGCAAAAATGACGTCTCATCTAAATTGATGGCAAGATACTCTTGCTTTCAGAATTTCCCCTCAAAATATTCCAAAACCTGCCCAACCTTCTTAAGAAGATTAGGGTTTTCCTGGTTTTTGCTTTTCAGGAGAACATCTCGTGTAGAAAAATCAGCAATTTTTGGTTGAGGCCTGTTAAGAAGTTAGATCGCAACCACTGTTCCCACCTTCCCTTTGTAGGTGATTTTGCCTAAACTCACATTTACCGTATTATAGACACCAAGCTAGATTTGTCCTGTTTAGAACCGAGGTGACGCAGTGGTTAGAGTGCAGTACTGCAGGCTACTTCAGCTGACTGCTAGCTGCAGTTCAGCAGATCGAA
>JANHFM010003145.1:79276-89346 GCA_032468115.1 Grayia smithii
TGATAGGGCAAAAATTAGAGCCTTTGAACATCGCCCTGCCCCCCCTCATTACTCCGAGGAAGGTTTTCTAAAATCATAAAGTCCTTCTTTGATAAGAGTCAATGGATCTCGCTATCTTCCGCTGCCTGCAAGAATAAGTAAAACAATTTCCAAAGTACATTCTAATATCTTTATTTATATACAAAAATAAGAAAACACTAGTTAACTAAATACCTACACTATGGCGACTACTCCATCCCACATCACACAAGGAATATAATAGAACAAAGGAAAAAAACAAAGAAACAGGAAATATAGAATCCAAAACAAAAACTATCCTTCCGGTTATGCGCAGAGATCATAACCAAAACATAGCTGCACCATGCATCATAGTTATATAGATAAGAATTCTACATCAAAGCTGTTGAAGCCGGCTGGCAACCCAAAATAACGCAGTGACAGTAAACCTTGGACTTTATATTGCATATAGAATTGAATTTTGAATAAAATACAGGTGTTAAATATTTAACTGCTCTCAAAATTATCTGGCATTTTTTTGAGTAGTTATAAGTTTCTAAACCAGAAACGGTAACATTGATGAAAATGACAAGATACACTTGGATATTTACTTTTATATTTAAAAATGGCATATATATATATGACTATATTATATTTATTTACCCTCATCTGGTCACTGTCTCATGAAACTGAAACTCTGACAAATACCTGTTGAGAGCTAAGAGCTCTTTAACTGAGATGAGTGGGACAATCCTTAGTGGAAGCATAAAATATTCTAAATATTTTAGAAAATAAAGTCTTCTTATTTTGAAACAGTTCAAGATGTAAACCACTTTTTTCTATTAAAGTCATAGGCATTTCTTATGATATACCACATTCTGTTGCAGTTAATTTAAAGGACATTTATATAAATAAACCTGTATTTTATTTTGAAAAAAGGGGCTTAATTTTACCCTTTAATTATGTATCTTATTCAGGAAAAGATTTATAAAATCTTACCAGTTCTTACTAGTCTTACATTATAGTTCTCCATCCCCTGAGCCTTGGAAATAATTGTCAAATTATATAGACATCCTGGTATTAATCCTGAAAAATTGTATGACAAAATATCTTTCTCTAGATTCATCTGTTGAATTAGAATATCTTTCTCCAGCAAAACCAGCCTGTATTGATCCACATGACCAGCTCCTGGCAACCACGAAATATGGAATGACTGCACCTTACTCAAGATCTTGATATTTTTGACTGGTGAAGGAACTGTTAAAAGAAGGAAAGAGAGCAGCTTGTATAAAGAATACTGCAAGTATCTGTCTTATGTATACCTTTAAATCTTCATTTTATTTAATAAAGTTAACTAGATTTCAGTGAAACTTTTATTTATGTTCTGAAGAGACATCCAAATTTTTTAGATTAAAATGTATTTATCAAGAAATATACTAACTCCATTAATGAAAGCTTACTTTTGTTCCAATCAAATTATATTTGGGGTATTAATTGTGTTTTCTAAACTTTTTGGACTTTTTGAATCACTTTATTTCATACTACTTGATAAAGGAACATCAGTCAGGACATTGTCTGAATTATTCTGTCTAATATCAGTTCAGTTTTTTTCTTTTTATATTGTTATTGCATCTGTCATTGATATGTATTCAGGCAGGTTTGTGATAGTAGAGAAATCCCTGCCGTAGACTTTCTCTAATTTAGCATTCCAAAACCAAAACCGTTGGGCCCTTCATTTATATTCAGGCCTAACAGAATTTCCAGCCATCTTGGTTTGACTATGACATTTGACTATGACTATGGTAATTGCAGGTAATTCTGATAATTCAATGGATCTGACAAGTTTCATTTCCGCCCCCAATGCTACAATGTGGGTCACAGTTTATATATAATTATGGAAAATAGCATTTGAACATACAGTATATTTATTGCTATACATAATGTGAGAAAACTCACTTTACTACTATTTCTTAAATAACTAAATGCCAATTTTTTGCTAAATGGTGGATTCCTACTGATTTTCATTGTCTGCAATGTGCTCAGCAAACCAGAGTGTCATGAACATATAAATTATACATTAATTTCAATTATAAGTTAATATATAATTTAAATTAAATTAAATCATATGCTTGCACCCTGATGTATGAAGCAAGTACATAAGTCACCTTATTTATAAAATGATGTCAGCATGCATGTCTTGTCTTTTGCCATCCCATGGACCCTGCAAACGTCAGACTATTCACAAACCATTTCAAAATTCTTTTATGTCTAAGGAATTCTCATTTGTTCTCTTTTCTTTGTGGGAATAGAAATTATGAGCATAAGTAAAATAATATTGATGAATATAATATTGTTATCACCCGGCATTCTTACCAGTAGATCCACTGATGTCAACTGATGAGCTTTTTTTATTTCCAGCAACTGCTCTGATGGTGATGGTGTATTTATTGCCAGGGATGAGATTAGCAAATATCTGATCACTTCTAGAAATGCCTCCAGGAACTAATATTTCCTCCACATTTTTGATGCCATTAAGTAATTGTAGCTCATACCAATCCACTTTCCCTAAAGATGGGCTCCACCAAACCTGTAAAGTGGTGGTTGTAACTTTGTCCTTCTTTATTTCAAATCTTGCAGGGGGCAATGGATCTATGAGTTTTCAACAAACAAAAATAAGGCAAACAAGGTGGAAATCAAATTAGCAAAGCCTATAATTAGCAAATTAGCAAAGCAAAGCACATCAACTGTCTGAATACTTTTTATATGTAAGATAAATGTATGAATAGCTGTTATTCAAGATCTAAACTGATCTCAACCACATATCAAATAAAGAAGGTAGACCAACAGGTATGAGATATTTGGGAACTAGAAGAAGGAAGGTATGACAAAGGCTAAATTGTCCAGCCTAAGAAAATTTAAAGGCTGTAAAATCTTATTTATAATACACTTTTCTTTTTGCTTGTATATATATAGATCTAAATATTTATAATCAAATTAATATTTTAATTAAAAACTAAGTTAAAAAGTTAAATGAAGAGAATTTTGTTCCTGCCTTCCTTCTTCAACTAATAGGAATAAAGGATGGCACAAACAATACAATAATTATTCAACATCAAGGATCATCTATATAATAATAAAAAAATATATACAAGGATGGGATTATGCCTGAGCGTGTTCTTCAGCTAGGTTGCATAGTAAAAGGAAAAACCACAGTCCGGGGAAAGGAGGAAAAAGACATTGTTTTGGGGGTGACTACAATATAAAGGCGACAAGACAATTTTAGCCTAATTAACATTCTGTGCTGTTACAGAAAACTGCTTTGGTTAGTAACCAACCCTTATCAAACATATTTAAATGGTTTCTGAAATATCTTAGTTGAAAAAGTATGACTTAGAGATAGCTACAATATGTGTTTTCTTTCAAATCCACTTCCTTCCTCACTATACAAAGTAAGAATATACAATGGTAAAATGCAGAGGGAGTGTTTCCAATATGTAATCCCATCAGCTACTCTTATACTGTTTTTGTGTAGGAATTTTCTTTTATCAACTCAGGGAATATCACAGTCCACTTTAAAACCTTTCAGGAGAGGTGCATGTGCTCCTCACTGGATGAGGCTAGCAAAATTCATCAAAGAAGCAAGTTTGCTCTCTAGCCTGCCGATCTGATCTCATCCTTGCACTGTATTCTCCCCATTATGTACTCTTTCTGGATAGAACCTTTTCTCCTAGATTTATACTTACTAAAACAATGCATTGTTCCATAACTTGGTAGCTAAACCTTGTGATAGAACTGCTGCAATGCAAGACAGTAAGCCACAGACTGTCCTTGACAGTATCTGTTTCTACAGTCAGCACAAGAGACTCAAAATTAGGGACACCCTCAGTCTTGGGACTCATTGGGTGACTTTGGGCCTGTCATTGTCTCTCAACTTAATCTATCTCACAAGGTTATTGCTGGGGGAAAAGTAAAGGGAAGTTTTACATATACCCCCTTAGCTCCTAAGTGAAAAGATACAAATCAAATAAATGCATATATAAATAATTCCGAGATTAATTGGGCTGGCAAAGAAAATATATATGCAAATATACAACCCTCCCACACCAATGACTACATCAGCATCATTGTTATCATTATCATCATTTTTTAATTGTACTGTATCTTATTAGTTGCCTATAGCCATTATGGCAATAGAGTGCATACAAATCGTATGTAGGAGTGTGGATGTGTGTGTAAGTGTCTAGACAGACAGATAGATGGATAAATTTGTTCTTCCTCTTCTAGATTTTTTCACTAGTTATTAGATGGTCAATAGCCTAAAATCAAATTTTTCTACCTGAACTAGTAACTTTTGAAGCTTCTCACACAACTTTTTCATTTTTCTGTTTTAAATGGCATAACAGCAATATTTAAAATATTGACTAAATCTCAGTTTTGATAAGAGAGGTATCCAACAGAGTTACCTCTCAATCAACTTTTCTCTCCCATAAGGTATAAAGATTTGTTAAAAAAAATTTTTGAATTTTTTTGAAGAGGTCATGAGTTTTTCAGTTTTGGTAGAAGTTGGATCAAAAGAAACAACCTTCTTCTAAACTATCCTCAGCTTTGAGGAGTGAGAAAATAAAATATTTTGAATTTTGCAACCTACAGATGAAGAAAAATACTACAATAATCTCCTGGCTCTTAATATAAACAGATCTGCAAGTGACAAATTAGAGGTGGGATACAACTCCTAAAGCAAATGAAAGGATTGCGTGCGTAGAAGGCGAAGTTGAGAAATTCAGTTTTTATCTAATCTATCTAGCTCAGAACACAAAACACTCAGTCCTTTGGACATCCGCTAGAACAAAGGAACAATGAGTTTGGGAAGTGCCTGGCCTGAAATTCTGGTCTGGAAGCAAACACTTAAAAACCATTTGCATTGTTGCAAACTTCTTGACTGGCAAGTACCCAAAAGCGATATATCATGGATATCAAATATTTCTATAAAGATATTTTACAATTTGTTGCACATATTCTAATAAGAATAAGAAGATATATACAAGAAATGAGCTTGACTAACTTTTATTTTTCACTTTTGCGTAATGATTTTAAAGAAATTCCCTATGCTTTCATGACATTACGCTTAGTTCTGTTTTTATGTATTTGTTTGTTTAAACTTTAATAATACAGAATTTATTTAGTATAGAATCTTTATCTTTCCAGATAATTCACTTGAAAGAAAAATATGTTGACTAAATGCTATTGAACATACATAGATTGCTTTGAATCTATTATATAGAGCTTAAATGAAATTTTCATATACAATTTTAAATGTTTTTGTCATGAGGCACAATTATAAATACAAGTTTATTAAAATAATTTCTAATATTACTACTAATTTGAAAAAGACAAATTGAAATATTAATTTAGGTATAAATCATGTTGTAAATGTATTGTCAGGAATGTCAGGAAATGAAAACTTTGCTATACACACACACAAACTCTGTGGTCAGATAGTGAAAGTTTCTATCTTTTACTAATGTACTGTTTTTTTTTTCTGCTGATGATCTACCTTTCCATCTTTCTCTGTATCCCTAGTTGCCTTTTTTTTCTCTCTCTCTCTCTCCATCAGAAAAGGAACAAAGAATTTCTGATATTAGATAAAGAATATATGTTCTCTATGGATAGAGACATATCTATTGATCTTGTAGTCAAATTAGAATCAGAAGAAATGTACCATTTATTACTTATATTTGAAGACATATATGCAATATTTATGTTATCAATCTATCTACAGATATACACAATGTGAATGCTTACATTGTGAGCTAAATATGTAGATATATTGTATTGTATAATATATATACTGTAATATATAAAATCCTCTTATAAAAACATTGTATAATTGTTTTGTGCCCATATTAAAATTAATAGAAATTATCATTGCAGACTTTTAAAAAAATAGATTTAGGATATTTATCCTTTTTTGCTACTTTACACGGCTACATGAGCTTTATAAGTGATTTGGATTAAGCATCTTAGGCAAGGAGGCAATATATTTTCAGAGTTATTTTAATATGGCTATTAGGGTGAAATCAGATATACTTAATGAACAAACATCATCAATATTTCCTGAGCAAATCCATAACCAGATAGCCATTCTCCAACCTGATAATCCCCATCCAGGATGACCATCCTTGCTGGAGACGCTGTCAATTATAGCTAAATATATCTAGGGGGCAATAATTTGGAAAAAACTGATAAATACTGGTCAAGACTAATATAATTGGAAAGATTCTCAGAGTAGACCCTCATGAAAGGAAATATGCTTAGTAAAAAGTTAATATCTATACTATAGCAATTAGGAACTTCTAATTTGTAAATAAGAATAGAGATAAAGACTACACAGTTAAAGTGTCATCTAGTTATACAAGAGATTTGTGTTTAGAGATTTCAAATCATATTGTTTCATTTCATTCTCTTGAAATCAGTGAGCAAGCTAAGAATGAAGAGATGCTGTTTAAGGAAACTTTCACGTTAATTTCAAGTTACACAATAATCTCTCCAAATTCAGGACTAGCATCAGGATGAAAACAGAATAGGAGAGATCCTTGCTCATCTTCTAAGTATCCCTCAAATGATCAGCCAAGCTGTACCTGTTTGCAGGGTGATATTGCTAGTTTCTCCATCAGAGAGAGAAACAATCCTGAGCAAGTACAAAGTCCCAGCTTCCAAGCCGTTGAAGTTGCATTCATAGGAACCATTGTCCTTCTGGATGGCCTGGCAATCTCTGGATAAAACCTTGCTGGAGCTGCAGATTACGCTGAAATTACAGGGGTTGCCCGAACTGTTCCATCTGAGATAAACCGACTGGCTGGAGACCTTCCATTCTGTCTGGTTGATGGTGCATTTGACTGGAGCAGCTAGACCACTCTAGAGAACAATCAAAAACAGCATAGGCCATTTAGGAATAAATGCTTTCTTTCTTATTTACACTTATTTATGAGAACTGGGCAAAGATTGTTGCATTTTTCAACATAATCATCCTGAAATATTTTTGAGGGAAGCTGTACCTTAATTAATTCAGAAAAACCCACAAAAACTAACATTCAAGCCATGGAACAGAACTGTCACTTCTTCTTGAAGCGTGAGCGCAGGTATGTGTATGCCGGCAGGTGTGAGTAACTTGTAACACAGAAACTGTAAAATACAACCGGACCTAAGAATTGCTGCATCTTCCCAATCGCTTGGATTTTTGCTGCCCGAAGAAAAATCTCACTTCTCACTTTAGGGTGCTCGATGCTGCAGACGAAGGGAAGGTGCGCTGGGTGGTGGTGGAGGAATAGAAGACCTCCAAGGTCCCGTCCAACTCTGTGATTCTGTGGGAGCTGTGGTTGTCGCGAAATAATGACTTCAGTCATTACTCAGTCACTAGATTTTGAAAGATCGTCTTCGGTGCTAAGAGTTTCCAAGCGGGAAACTTCAGTTCGCTTATTAAGTAAGATGATGCGGAGGGCAAAGTCATGGGAAGAGTTAGTGAGAACTGATAGGAGAAGGAAGTGCCGGAGTGGGAGGAGGCAAGAGGGATGCGCGCCCTACCTGGCAAGCCCCCGCCCGGCCCCTCGCGAGTACCTGTCACCCACCTTGAGAAGGGCCAGAGCAAGAATCCACCAAGAGCCTCCCGCTCCGCATCTCAGCCTTGCCATCCGTTTGGATCTGCAAGGCTGGGGGCGAGGAACCTCCTTTTGCCCCGCCAGCGGCGGCTGGTGGCTTCCCCGGTGCCCGCGGGGTCGAGAGACGCAGCAGCCCACGGCGGCCCTCTAGTGGCCAGCTTGACTCTTGCAGGCTCTCCGGAGGCTCCTGGAAAGTTTCCTGCCTGCCGGGCGAGGACTGAACCCCGCGGCGGATTGCAGGCGCGGCGTGGAAGCTGCCATTCTCACCCGGCCCTCGCCAGGCGCCTTGGACCTCCACCTCTGCTTCGGGAAGCCTAGCTGCTCTCCCTCCGTCGTCCGCAGGCGGAAAGCTCTGCCTCCGCGCCCGAACTTCCTCTTCCCGCCCTAGCTCTCCGTTGCTCCCGAGGCGCTCTTACCTACCCGTCCTATCACCGCCCCCCCTTTCTTCCTCCTCCTCCTCCTTCGCCGCCGCAAGCAATTCCACCCCTCCCTTTTTCCTTCCTTTCTCCTTCCCTCCCTCGTCTGGGACTTCTTTCCCAGGGCTATTTCTGACACTGGGTGGAAGGGAGATGATTTCCTTCAGGCGTTTCTCCTCCCCTTGGAATGTCCTAATGTAAACCTCTTGGTTTCATAGACTGGAGATGCTACTTGGCTAAGCAGCGAAACCTTTCAAATTGAAAAGAAAAAAGTTCAGTTGCCATGTTTCAACTGCCAGACTCTTGGTTTCACACTTAACTCGGTTTTAGCCCGGTTTGTCAGAGTCATTCGGCCTCCCCACTTTCCCAGCCTTTGGGCGTCTCATTTTGAGCACAACCAAAAAACAAAAACAAACAATCACTACTTTCACAATTTTGGAGGCGCAGCGTTAGGCTAAAGTCAGATGGAAGTTGATCAAGAATATGAACCTGCAATAATGATGAAATAGCGATTGCCTTTTAATAAAGGAAACACATGACCAAGCTCTCAGGAGAACAGGCCAGAATGATTTCCTAACTCCAAATTATGGGTGCAAAGGTGGTAGTGAACCCCCAAACTACAGCCTTGGCAAAACTTGGCTGTAAGTATTTAATGCCCTTCAGAGCTGAGATAATAGCCATTTTCCCCTAACAAAGCCTTGTAGCTTATTATTTTTTTTGTTTTAAAAGACAGGAATTGCAAATTTCCTTTTTGCTATCTTAGCGGAGTAAATCAGTTATCAGCCTAGAGCAGTTACTTTTCTTCCTCACAATCAATATAGCCCTCCCATTTTGAATATCATATCAAGCAGAACCTTATGTTGAGCAATAATCAGTTCTGTGGAAAAAGAAAAAAAACATTAACATGGAAAATGACCAATTTATTTAACTTTTTTCTTCCATTTAAAGTGACCATTATGCTGCTCCAAGTATATTTCCACTAGAAATATACACAATTAAAAGCAATAAATGGGCTTGTTCTTGGAAAATGGCATTAACAAATTAACTCTGAAAAAAAGAATATTTTTTTGTTTGTAAAAATAAAAGGACAGAAGGAATCCCTGCAGGATTTCACATCCTAACTTCTACTTTGAACTATCGTCTACCTCCTATTTCAACTTATAAATAGGGAACTTCCAAGTGCTTGGGGAATTCTGTTAATTGAAGTCCACAACTCTTAAAGTTGACAAGTTTGCATGTGTCCCTGTGCTAGAACAAGTCTCAGCAGCTCATAAAATCATTCAGAACAAGTCTGTAGAGAACCCTTCTAATTGTACAGCATTTATATAAATCCTTATACAGTTTATTCAGATGTTGTAAAAGCAGTCCTGTTGTCTTGATATATAATGCTTCCTTCAAATTTACAATTCCTCAATTTCATTTTTACAAAGATTAAAAAACCCTAAGCACATTTTAAATTAATTTACGATAGCAAAATCTATTTTCCTGTGAGTTACCAGCAAGTCAAATCTCATCAAGGTTTCTTCAATAATTTTTCCTCCTATTGTACCTAATTGCTTATTTTTAAGATACATTCTCCAAATTTGAGTCATCCTTTTGGGGTTTTTTGCTTGAATTTTCACCACCCAAATATCCTTTGTCCGTTAGTGCTCATTCAGTTTGAATTGGGATTTGAATTGGAGCCCTGGGATTTGAAGAGGTCAAATCTTTATTCCATCCGAATTTATAATTTATAATTCAATTTATAATTCAAATTATAATTTATAATTTGAAGCAAACTTAAATTCAAGACAGTTTATATTTATTTTAGATAATTAGAACTGCATAATTCTACAACTGATAATTAGAACTATAAATAATTAGAACTGCAGAGAAAACAATTGCTACCAACCTGCCTTCCATTGAGGACCTGTATACTGCACGAATCAAAAAGAGGGCTGTGAAAATATTTACAGACCCCTCGCATCCTGGACATGAACTGTTTCAACTCCTACCCTCAAAA
>JANHFM010003145.1:99116-114342 GCA_032468115.1 Grayia smithii
GCAGTCCGGGCTTTCTGGCAGCAGCAGCAGAAGCAGCAGTGATGGGGGGGCAGTTCCGGCTTTCTGGTGGCAGTGGCGGCTGTCTGTTGTTGCTGCCATTGCTGCTGTTGCTGCTGCTGCAGCAACTCCCCCCCCTCACCCCACCGAATGTATACATTCAGTATATAAGACGCACCCAGATTTTCAGCCCCTTTTGGGGGCTAAAAAGGTGCGTCTTATACTCTGAAAAATACGGTATATTTTTTGTTGGATGGTAACATTTATAGCATTGTCTCCATTCTTCTCTGATATGATTAGCATCTTTCCATGAACATTTCTAAAATACTCCTGCCCACATTCTCTTTACTTGAGTTTCACATCACCATTTCATTTCTTTTATTTTAAATTCCATTTATTCTGCTGGAGGTTTGTTACATTTCCATCAAATTGCTTTACATCTCTTCTGTGTTTTTTAATTTTAACTATCTTTGTATTTTTAGTTTACATTCTTTACAAATATCTTTTTCCTCATTATACATATTATACAATATCTTTCTGTCATCCTTATATTTTGCAGCAATCTCTTTTTTTACTCTTTAGATCTTTTATATCATTCAAGTATTATTTTTCATATGTTCAAATGTTTCAAATCAAATCAAATTTCAAATATTTTTCAAATGTTGCCTTAACTCCATGCCCTTCTATAGCATTCTGTAACATGCAGTTTTCACATATTTTCTTTTTTCCATTGAGAAATTAAATTAACCTTCTTTTCATATAGGACTTATATTCTCTCTGTGCATCAATTCTACTTTCATCCTTGTTTCTTTCATTTCTTTCTTTATCTTCCTTGTTATCCTCTCATGTCAAGATCGCCTCTTGACATGATCAAAAATGGTATGTCCCACATTCACTAGTTTTCTGCCTTCTCTATCACAATTCTGTCCAGACTGTTTCCGTACTGATTCACTTTTGGGTTTCTAAATGGCCCAATGACTTCTTCTGTACTCTCTTGTTCTGTCACAGTTACAGAATAATTCCTCTTTTCCCACCTCCACTTCCAATTGCATAGATTCAGAATATCCCAAAGTTTTCTGCAAAACCCATTTCTGATTATTTCATTATTGCAATCCATTGCAACATGATATGCAAGTGTCACCAATATGTTAATTCTTACTGTTATATGCAGACACAAGTTAGACTGCATTAATTCACTATTTTTGAAACTTTTAGTCCTTATTTTCAGAATTTAACTTCACTTCACTTTCTTATGTACTATTCAATTCTTCTGTAGAAGATCTGGCTATCTTCATTCATACCTATTTCATCTTTCCTCTTTCTCTTGGTTTCATAGACCCATATCTCTTTTATTTACTTAAAAATAAATATTTAATAAAACAAATAAAGTAAATCAATTTTATTTATGATTTCATGCTTTTTAGCATTTATTTCTTTTACATTTCAAGGTGCAATCTTTCATATGCCATGGTGATCACTAGAGTCTATAGATACTAATCTCTGCTGCAAATCATGACTTTGCTCAATACTAGGATTGATAAAATCAATCAGCAGTACTTTTTCATGCGGCTGTTGACAAAAACAGGATTGCCAAAATGATTGCCAACGTCCGATGATGGATATGGCACAAGAAGAAGAAGAAGGATTGATAAAATAGAGATTATGTTACAAGGGAATATACCATTGTCTACATCCCATGAAACTCAAATACATATCATATATTGACAAACAATCATGCTGCCCAAAATAGCATAGTGATTTTATTCTCTTACTCAAAAACAGGAAAAGTAATTTCAGTGTGGTTATTGATATCATATTGCCCAAATAGAACAGCCAGAAACACAATTGATTCAAAACACATATAGTGAATTAGTTAATAGCATCACTATGTTGAAACATTTAGCACCAGTATCGAAAGAAGATTTTGTTCCCACTTCAATCCTCCATACAATTTTAGGTGTCAGAATTAATCTCTAAAGACCAAATTTAGCCCCAGTTATCTGCTGGCTTATAAGAATTTTTCTCAAAATACTGCATTTGTTTAATAAGTTTCAAGTGCCTTCATATTAGTTTGGCTAGAACATGGCTCAGCATTGACTTTGAAATAAAATCTTAATGATGACAGTCATAATGTCAGATAATTGATCTTGCCACCATTATCTGCAGCCATTGGGAAACAGTTTTGAGAAACTGATCAGAAGCATTCATCCCATGATAGTTGTTTTTCCATGCTGATTTTGGCAGTCTGTAAATACTGTTATATTTAGGCATTTCATGCTTCCCAAACTTAAACAGGTTTTGAATTTGCTGCTATTTTATATTTGTTGCTTTAGTTGTTAGCTACTCCTTTAAGTTTTTTATTATTACTATTATTTTAAAATGTTATTACTTTTGAAGTATTTGGATGCAAGGGAAAATGAAAACAAGGCTGCTCAGACTCACCTTGAACTGTGAGGTGCACAGCAAGTAAATTTGACAAATAAAGACCTGGCAGCCTAAATATTTTCCTGATCTGTCTATTATTATCTGTCATGATTATCTTCAGTTTTACAGAGATTTTCCCAGGTGTTCTTGAGATACAAAGTACTACTTTCTACATTCAAAATATGTGTTTTATTGCTGAAAGCCATGAACAAGAAGGGGAAAGAAGATACTGAAGAGAAAAGGAAAGGAAGGAATTTTAAAGTTTTCCTGAAAGTTTAAAATTTTCTTGTAGTGTAATCTGGAATTATTTGCTTCTCAGATACTAACACTGTTCTCAATAAGTTGTTCTTCTTAAGGTAAATCTTCCACTTTACAGTTCTTATGTTCTTCTGTTAACTGTACCACTTAGCATTTTTTTCAAGTAATATTTGCAACTTTTGTGTCAGCTGCTCAAGTGAAACATTAATAATGAATAGTTGTTTTCTTCTATAGCATATACTGTATATTTCCAGTTTCATTTGTTAGAAAGAGAGCTGAGAAAGTGAATTGTTTGTTAAAGCAATATATGGCAGATCACAATCTTCTGCTTTATATTATATTTAACACATGATTCTCTCTTAACTTGCAAGTTACACATGCATCTATAACAAGTCTTAAAATTTGAAGTCAGATCTAAATCACAGTTTTTCATTGGTACCATTAACACCAGTTCTGGACCAGTTCTTATTTCTCCCTGACTTTGTCTGCTATTCATCCGGCTATACATGCATATTTTTCCTGCTCCGGAGCATATAGCCCTGTGAGGTTCTATTTCATCCTTTTACACTTTGAAGTATTATATCCAGCCCATTTTCAACTGACTGGGAATTCTGGGCATTGTAGTCCTAGCACATCTGAAGTGTAACATGTTTAGGGAAATCATAACAGGTGATATGTAAACTTGTTGTAAAAATGTCTATGGAGATTTTCAATTATCCAGGTCCAAAGATTTGGCCCAAAGATGCTTTTCAAAATGCAACTGGACTTTCTTGGGGGTTTTTTTTCTTTGAAAATGTTTACTTCTCATCAAAGAAGCTTCTTCAGTTTTTTTTCAACCAAGAAAATCCAGGTGCCTTTTGAAAAACACCTTTGGGATAATTGTTGGAAAACAAGTATTTTTGCAGTCTAACATGCCCCCTCAACCTGGCTGTGCTACCTTATCATAGCATAGTCAAATATAATTTTGGTATGCTCACCCAAGGTATGAAGTTCATCCCAAGCAACCTATAATGGAAAGGTATGACATATGAAGATACTCAAGGTGAATGAAGTCTTTAGTGACAATGGGAAAGAAATCAGTTCATACTATATAGGAGAAGATCATCATAAAGCATATTTTATTTTACTAAGAAAATCACATGCAGTGATTGATGATATAGTGCTGGATGATAGGCTGGATGATAGGTTGATTGAATGGCTTTCAACTTCAGAAAAAAATGATACTTTCAAAGTATCAATGACATTTACGGTGTGCACATTTAAAGCTATCTTGCTATTGATGCCATGCAGGAAAGAAAAAAAAATGCTGTGATAGGAAGGTTATAGCAAGGATAGTATTGGATACAATGCCATCAATAACCAAATAATACAATTTAGACTTAGTGAAAAATTCTTTCATATGTTGAATGTTTTTGCTCTAGTCATTAATGCATAAGAAGAGGAGTTGATGAGCATTATGGTCAAATTCAAACTGAAATTGCTACAACATGTAAACAAGATGTGCAGCTTGTGATTGGAAACTGGAATTCCAACTGGAAATAACACAGAAGAAAACACAATCAGATTCTATGACTAAGGAAATTAAAATGAAGTAGGAAAACAATTTATTAATTTCTGCCAAAGACAAGAAACTGAAGAAAGCAGACTGAATGTCAGAATAAACAGTGGAACTTTCCAAGAAAGAAGCCAAAGCCAAAAAAAGAAAAGATCTCAGGAAGGAACTTAACAAAGAATTTCAGAGAACTGCTAGAAATGACAAGAAGCAGTATTGTAATGACTTCTGTAAAGACATCAATGATAGAAGCAGACATGGAAATACAAGGAGTCTCCCAACAGATATCTGAACTCAAAAGGAAAACCCAACCATTAATTGGTATGCTGAAGGATGCCAACACTGAGGTGGTAACTGATTCATGGAAGATCAAGGATGGGAGTATACTGAAATTGTGAGATGTCAATATCCAAGATGCCTTAGAAGATATTTTTCTACTTACAGGAACTCCTAGTACTAGAAGAAGAAACTAGATCAGCACTCAAAGCTCCTGACATTATAAATAGCAAAGTATATAGCAAATAGTTCTACAACAAACAAATACAGAGTTCCCACTTGAAACACAAATGGCTCAAATTATTAGATTTTGGGCATACAAAGAAAAAAACATAGATTTCTTGAAAAATCCAAAATGTTGTGAAAGATGAAAGAGAAAAGGAAGGCAACCAGCAGCAAGGTGAATGAACTTGCTCAGTTATGATGGCAATATACACCATTAAAGAACTGAAAGATCATCCTGAAAAAAAAATATTGTTTTGTAGTTAAGAGTTGACACTGGCTTGATGGCACATAATTATCAATAAGATGATTGGGTATTTGTTGGAAAGTATTAACTTTGTGACAGTTAAATAAATTGTCTGGATGATTTTTGATTCAGCCATCCAAAATCTCATCAATATCAGCACATCATCATCCTCTAAAAGCCAGCTTGTCATCTTTCAAAACCAATCTATTTTTAATCTTTAGCTTAAGAGATGAAAGTATGAAAACCATTACCCACTGTTATGGCACATGACAGGAAACCATTCCAGACACTAGCTGCATCATTCTGGCAAGCATTCTGCTAGATGATTTCTGCTCTAGCAGAAACAGACTGCATTTGGGTTGTCCCAAAGGTGCTTTTTCAAAAGGCAACTGGACTTTGTTTTTCCCTGAAGACATTTGCTTCTTATCCAAGAAGCTCTGAAGAAGCACCTTTGGGACAAACATGGCCTGGATGACTGAGAATCTCCATAGTCAATCAGATTGGTCAAGAATTACATTATAATAAATTGTTTACAGGTTGCCTGTCAATTTGTTTGCTGTTTAACAAATAACTTGGTGGATATAATTGGCAAATGACTGATAATGAATTATGGTTTGGAGATGACAGAATTTAGTAAAGAAATGATTACATTTCCCCCCCTCCTCATCCATGGTAAAATAATGTAACACTTTTTATGTTGGGAGAATAATGTTCAGTCTGTGACATTTTATGGCACCACTATTTAATTGCTGAATGTTGGTTACAACTGCATTTTTTCCCAACTTCCTCTAAGAGAAAATATCACACTTATAGCACTTAACAAAAATGGAATCTGTTTTGTCACAAACACCTGACTCCTAAAAACAGAGTTTCAAGCTCAACAAAATTTTGGTTTGCTGCCACAATGCTAGACTGCTTACTACATATAACAATTTTAGCTTGAAGATTCCCTTTAAAAATGTAATTAGTGGGTTATAAGGAACCGGTGTTTCCAAATATGATCCCTTGGCATATAATTATGAAGATTTAGAATGCCAACCTATGATTTCTGCTCTTTTAAAAGAAGCAGTCTATGAACTTTCATCCTGAAATAAACTTCTTTGAAAAACGTCGTCAGCCATGTTTAATGTTTCCAATAAAACAAAAATTATCTTTTAATCAAGATATTTATTCTTGTGAGGTCCTTTTCAGTGACAAAGTTCCTTGTTGCAAACTTCTTGCATGTTACTTAGCCTGGCATATACTGTAGTTCAAATGTCTTGAGAGTTGTTTTTTTCCCCGTATCAGCACTCTTAACTATTTCACATTGTGGTGAGGGGAAAACACCAGCATCCTGCAGCAGGTTGTATACATATTTGGAGTTCACTGTTCGTTTTCCATTACTCACAAGTCAGATTCCTACCTCTCTGTCTACATGGGATTTTGCCACACATGAATTTTTCTGCTTTGTTCAGGAATATATTTGAGGTTCAACTTCTAATCTTTCATTCTTTGTAATACTATAGAAAAATATATATTACAGTGGCATGAAAGCTCCCTCAAACATTCAATTGCATTCAGATTTTTTTAAAAAAAATATGGACAAAACAGTGTAAAATCTTTAAACAAGGTTAAAAAAAGGAGTCTGTATGGGTTTTGCTCCACTAGTCATAGCTGACTTTAGGGGGTAGTACTCATCTCCATTTCTAGGCCATTGAGCCAGTGCTGTCTGAAGACGTTTCTGCAGTCATCTGGCCAGCATGACATCAGGCTGCAGCTCAGGGTGTATGGTGAAACATGGAGTGCTAGGAGCCAAGGCAAGTGATGGGAACTCATTCCATGAGACAGTGGTAAGACTTGAACAACCAAGTGGTAGTTCTTTGGTGTCTTTTTAACCACTGAGCCATCGCACCTGTTTAAAAACTAACTAAACAAATTAGGTAAGTAGTTTAACAACAACCACTTGAATCAAGAGGGAATAATTGGGAGACATTTTGTTTTCTGTCTTATTGCCAGTTCTTCTTAACTCATATCAGTCATTTCACTCATATGCTATATTCTTTTTTCCTATCCTCTGTTTTGTCTGCTTAAGTTTGCAGACCAAACAAAAGGAGGATATAACGTATGTGTAAAATTACTCATGCCATGCTTAATGTCTAAAACCTTCTTCTCATAGGAGCCAAATAATTTTTTCCAAGTTATAAAAATAATTATTGTCAGTCGGCTCCTTGTCAAACCTCTTAGAATACAAAGATATATTTTAATATCATTAGTTCTTTAAAATTAAAAGTTGATTATATTTTCAGTACTCCTTTTACTTTCTGAAATATCTACTGTCCTAATTCAAATATCTAGAAGTTGTAAGGGAGAAATTTCAGATAAATGTGTAAAGTAACATTTCCTAAGAAACTGTAATAATAGTTAATAATAGT
Source organism: Grayia smithii (assembly GCA_032468115.1). Taxonomy (NCBI): domain Eukaryota; kingdom Metazoa; phylum Chordata; class Lepidosauria; order Squamata; family Grayiidae; genus Grayia; species Grayia smithii. The sequence goes on from JANHFM010003145.1 coordinate 106,504, forward strand.
AACTGTAATGATATTTTAGTCCTATCAATAAATATACAGTGTAGGAAAATGCATATGAACTTGGTAAATTCAATGAAACTTATTCCAAGAAATAAAATTTATTCTCAATGAAATCTATTCCAAGAAATAAGGCTTTTATTTTATCCTTTCAGCAAATATCACTGAACGTCCACTAAAATCCAATAAAATTCAAAGGAACTTATTTATGAGTAAATATAAATAGTTAAACAGAAAATACTATAACTAATAGTATTCCCATTTCCAAATGGAATTCATCAAGATGGTTTTAGACTCTGTTTGGAAAAGATGGTCCCCAAGATAATAGGTAGACAAGTCTTGCTGGGCTTTATAGGTTAACATTCGCATTTTGTTAACATTTGCATTTTACTTGGAAATTTATTGGCAAGCAATCCAGAAATAGTGGCACCCAGCCACAGGAACTCTAAGCACCCCACCAGGAATTGGGCAGCCACATTCTATACCAACTGTGGTCTCGAAGGTAAAGGTTCCCCTCGCACATATGTGCTAGTCGTACCCAGTGCTCATCTCCGTTTCAAAGCTGAAGAGCCAGCGCTGTCTGAAGATGTCTCTGTGGTCATGTGGCTGGCATGACTAAATGCCAAAGGTGCACAGAACGCTGTAACCTTCCCACCGAAGGTGGTCCCTATTTTTCTATTTGTATTTTTTATGTACTTTTGAACTGCTAGGTTGGCAAAAGCTGGGACAAGTAACCGAAGCTCACCCCGTTATACGGCACTAAGATTCAAACTGCTGAACTGCTGACCTTTTGATCGACAAACTCAGTGTCTTAACTACTGAGCCACTGCATTTACTTTTTACAACTAAAGTGGTCTTTAGTTGTACCCAAAAAAGTTGAATCATAGCCGAAGGTGATTAAGGCATTAGGTAACTTTTGATAAGGCCACCCACTCAGAAAAAAGCTGGGCAGAGCAATCCCAGAACAAGTAGGAACTGTGAATCCAGGAACTGTGAATCCCTGCTCTTTCAGGGAAAGTATAATCCTGTCCAGAGCCAACATAGTACTTGACAAAGGCTACCTCATAATTCATTTTATCTTGTATCAATCCATTCAATCCCTTAAAATCCCCTTGAGAAAAACCAACTATCCGTCCAACAACTCATGATCTCTCATTTGTTCTTAATCACACTATATCTATCGATATCTACTGATATCGGTAGATATATCTACAGATCTCTAAGATGCTAAGTAATAAGTATTTTCATGCTTTTGCTGAAAGGCTTACCGACCCTATTGCATACAGAGAGTCCTCACTGTGTAAATAACCAGTCCCAGGAAAAGATGTAGCTGATTTAAAGAGTTGACATAATTTATTCAATGATGCTTCAGGTATTAAGTTTTCCACAGAGATCTACTCAAGCTATGGCCTGATTTGCATGCTCTTTTCTTTATTTTGAATGGAACACAAAGCTCTCATATTGTCTCATATTTTGTTTGTATTTTGGGGTTCAAACTTATTTATCAGATGAATTAGAGCAACAACAAAATTATAATCGGATCTAGACATATATGTTTAATCTAGCAATGCTTTCTTAACTAAAATAAGAACATATAATTTTAAAAGTAAATAATAAATTGGAACCTGTGATGGTCATAACCATCCATCCCAAAGATGCATAGAGCTAAAGTATCTATGCATACTAAAATGCATAGAGCTTAAAGTATCAATCTAATCAAACAGAAAGCCAAAAGAAAAGGTTTCAGTGATGGAGCCTCTTCAATTCTCTGCACTACAACAAATGTATTAATCTGGAAAGTACAATGATTGTATCATTTTCTGGTTGGCATCTATTATTCACACCTTTAAGCCATTGCATAAGCCATTGCACTCCATATCCTTAATATGTTTGTTCAAAATTGATTAGATGGAAAAGAAATGCATGTTGCCATATTCATTGGTCATGGACAGAGCAACTCAAATGTCTATTTGATCCAGATCATTATGAAAAACAAAACATCAAACATACCAGTCCTCCACCAGTCATTCAAACATTTGCTGGCTTTAGGTTACATGCTGATTCAACATAATGTCTAACAGAATGAGATATGAATAACTCATTCTGTAATTCAAAGTCTATTGTAGTCGTATATTCAGGCAAAAATGTTTCTCATCTGTTGCTTTTTTATCCACTATATTGGAGTATGCATACTGATCCATGTTTTTTTTTTCTTTTTAATAGTATGATTGGTTTTATATTAGAAATGTTAAGCTCTATAATTTCAATAGGCAAACAGGCAACATCCCTTTTTTCCCACACTACTGGCATGAGCATGTATTTAAAGGATTGCTAATCTTGGCCTGTTCATTTCTGTGAGGGAAATGCATCTTTGTGTTCACCATCCTTAAGAAAGGCCATGAAAAGCTACCTGAAAGAATGGAGAAAGATAACAAATATACATATATAATTAAGAAGGCATTTCTAATCACTATTCTTAAAACATTAACAGTTGAACTCTCTTGGAGAACTTTTAAAGTGCTTCTAAATGGTTTTTCACTTATGAGTCAAATGTCATTGTACTTTCAAAATCAGTCAGTGTTTGTAGTTGACAGGAAACATATTCAAACTGCTTACCAATCTTTGAACAAAGATTTTCATGGATGGTCTCTCCTTTCTCATTGACATCAAGTTTTTTCCAACTATGGGGATATTTCCTGCCCTTCTTCACAACTACTCTTGAACTTCGTTTCTCAAGGAAGAGAGAGCTGTTTTTCACCTCCAGGAGGCCTTCACTGCTGTAACAAGTCCAGCTAGGAGCCTCAGAGCAGTTGGCAACAATCACTTTGCGGGAATGTGCAACCTTGGACCTGGTGATGGCCAGACATTGGCCAGTTCTAAGATGGAGAAGCTTGTCTTCTTGCAACCAATTCCACTGCTGATTAATATTAGTCAAGTTGCACATTCCCACATAGGCTATTTTATGACTTTCATAAATACACTGCTCTTTTAGCTCATGGATAATCAGAAAAGTATCTAAAAAAAGAAGACAAAGAATCCATAGTAACAGAGTAGAGCATCAGTTAATATTCATAAGATAAGGACAATAACAAAAACACAAATGAAAACCATTCATTTCTTCATCACCCCCATCATGCCAATATATAAATAATTCATATATAGATAAAAATGGTTTGGACAAAATGTCAATTTTATGAATAATGTTTAGTAAATTTCAGTCTTTACTTTTTCTTAAACAACAAAAACCTTACAAAAGTATAGCCAGAGTTAGAATAGATTCACATGATGAGATTAATACATTTTGTACCGGTAATAGCACAATATTCACTGGCAATGGCTGTCAGATATATTGCTAGTCCTTATGGGCCACATGTTTGTTTCTACTTATTTAATAATATATATATATATTCCTAATACTGACTTGGCTGTAATGCTCTTAATTTAACTACAATTCCTAAACAGTTTTTTCCCTATAATGTTTCAAAGGCACAATTGGTAAATTGAAGAGTAAATTCACTAAGTTAAAATCGAGCCAATCTTAACCATAAAATACCATATATATAATAATTATTCTATTTCTTTCTGACAAATATTCATTAAAAAGCCCCAATTAAAAAGATCAATGACCTGAAATAATATGCCCAGTTACAATTCGTTTCTGCTATTCATTTCTATTTTTTTAAACAGAATATTCTACATAATATATATTGTTAAGCATGTGATATTATAACTTTCAGAAAATATGAAATTGGACAAACAGGACAGCATCTCAGAGTCTCACGTTTAAGGCAATTTTAAAAAAAAACCTTAATTTTCTTTCTGAATGAAATCTAAATAGTTATGGGCTTCCATGTTCCATCCCCCTATTTCTGTTGTATAAACCAAAGCTTAGAACTCAATTCTTTTATTTCACAAATCTTGTGGAAACTCCTAGTAATCCTTGGAAATCACAGCCAGAAAAAGAAAGAAACAGAAAAATTATAGTCATACTTACCAGAGATTGTAAAGGCCAGGGAAGTAGAAATTAGAACATGAAGTAAAGCCCCCATTTTCCCTCTAACAACCACCATTGCTCCTTTCTCTCTCTTCACTTTTTTTTTTTAAAAAAGCATAGTCTAGATAAGCGAAGTGAAGGCTAGGAAGGAAATGTGGTTTCACAAGAGGAAAAGTCAGTGACGAACATTTCCTTCTATTCAATGGGGGGAGTTTTACACCACTTTGAATTTTCATACAGTTCTTTACTGATCTATCTCTTATATTTAGGAAAACACAAGCAAAACAGAACATTTAAAACAGATCTCAGCTAAGGATGAGGAGCTGTAATTTGGCTTAATTGCCTGTCTGCAGGTGTTCTTGTGTATAAATATATACTGGGTTGTCCTGTAAATACCACCAGCTTTATGTAATGATATGTTACGTATAAATCTAGAAACATTATATATTTAGATGCCATATAGGATTTATCTGTAACCTATAAGGAAGAAGAGCATGTTCTCTGGGGTCTCTTTATTATGAATGAATTTAACTGAGTATTTGAGTCCTGAGTACTAACTTGCCGCATTCACATGGCGTCTTCATGTCATCATTTTTCATTGTATCTTGCTGTCACCTCTTCCATTTTTCTCTACCAAACAATGATTGTGAAAGAAATTAATACCCTTTGACTGGATTTGATCCATACTTTTTTGAGGTGAGGAAGGAAAGATAAAATAATAAGCATGGCCCTAAAGGATGATTTTCTTATAAGTACCTCATTTTGATTAGTTTAATTGTGCTATTGCTGAAAAAAGTGGCACAATTCAAGAATGGTGAACTCTGGAACTTCAGCTTTGTAATGCATAGGTAAAAAAAGATAAAGGAGTCCCTGAAGATTTTACTCCAGTAGTCATTGCTGACAATAGGGGGAAGGGTTCATATCCCTTTCAAAGCCACTGAGCCACCAGTGTCCAAAGACATTTCTCTGGTCATGTGTCCAGTATAATGTCATGGTGTGCTGCTACCTTCCCGCCAAAGTGGTACCTATTTATCTTCTCACATTTGCAAGCTTTTGAACTGCAAGTTTGACAGGAGGTAGAGCAAGGACGGGAACTCACTTTGTCATGTGGTGCTTGGGTCTTGAACCTGGGCTGCTGGCTTTCCAGTTTACAAGCCCAGCCTCTTAACTGCTGAGCCACTGCACCACTCTTGTAATATATATATATTGCTTTGGAAATCAGATGGATTACAGACAAATATGTCATTTTTAGTCTTCCTGTCTAGAAATGTCCCTGTGGTATCATCCAGGAAGTAGAATTATGATTACTTTAATCTGGATTAATTTGGAATCAGCAGTTTGTAGAAGTAGTAAAGTGGAGTCACCAGTGGTACTAGTAGTAGGGTTCAACAGCAGTTGCTCTTCTCTTGGTCTGCCCATGCTTGACTTTCCAATCTTATCATCTGCTTTTTTCTTGCTGGCACTAAGGAAGGTAATAACTACTAGTTCATTAGATTATAGGAACATAAAGCTTTCTTACACATTACTTTTGATTACCCAGATAGAATAGTGGGAAGGCATTTATAGATTTTGGAGAAATGTTCTCAGGCAGATAGGTATCACTGAATATTCCAACAGAAAAATAGCAATATTTGATGATAATGATTGAAACAAAATTTTTAAAATTACAAGCATCTTTATATGCAGTTTATTGACTACATGAAGTAAAGGTAACATCATTTGCTTTAGAAACCTATGGATAAATTGTGTGCTAAAAACCCTTGAGTTTGTTGAAGGCGAAATGCCAGCTATTTTTTTCCTGTAACAAATAGGCAAGGAAAAAAAATAAAGAAGCCTTATGTTTAACAAAGTTTTCAAGATTTTGCTTCTCCAAGCATCCAACCTCGCGTGTGAGTTAAGGGTTTACAACTTTTTTTAAATTAAAAGACAAAGAAATATTTAAAAATTTACCATATAAATATATGTTACAAAGATCCCTTTCTGTTTGTTTGTAAAATGACTCAAATGAGTTACACATGCACAGAATTCTGTCCTGGAGCAAAAAAGTTTTTAACACAGTAGATGGTATTGAATAAATGCAAAACTATTGCAAAACGACATTGGATGCAATTTATTAGGGATTTTTCTTGACCTAGCTCCATTGAAATTAGATAGAAGTTCAAAAGAACCCAGCAATCTTCACTAAAATGCATTCCTTTTCTTAAAAATAACTACATCTTTTCTGATAGGTTTGCACAGGAAATGGTCCTTGTGTTCCATCCATTGTGTTCCCCAATGCTTTACAGTATTCACTATTTGCATATAAAATAGTTATTGATTTTTATTCATTTAAAAACCCACAAATTTATTTATTTTTCCTCTGTAGGATGCTGTGGATATTAGTACTCATAACCACCCCCTTGCAGATTTTACTACCAAGAACCCAAGGAGCTCCAAATTAAGTTTACCGCATAATAGGAAGTAGTACTTAACAGGTACAATTGAACATCTGACTGGCTATTCACAAGACAGACTTTGCAAACATTGAAGCATGTATACACATTTCTTCTGTGAAATTTCTCACATCCAGTTGTTATACATACATACATACATTCTGTGTTTCATATTCTATTAATACAGAAATAAATCTTCCTTAATATATGCATACACATGTGTGTACATGTGTGTATATGTGTGAAAAATTCAATATAACATCAGCATATTAACCTTCATCACAACTGTTTCAGGAACTCACAATACATTCAAGACAAGAGTCCATCAATCTTCAATGCTTTTTAAAAAAAAATGATCCACATTCCTTTGACAGGTTGAATGCTCTGTTTCTCCTTCTACAGCTGTCAACCCTTGAAGAAGTTGCTGGAAGGTAATGAAATAAATTACCTCAAAAAAGAGTGACCTGTTTACTTTTTCCATCTTGGTTTCATTGGACGGCTTCAGTGGAGAGCCTGCTTTCATACAGATTCAACGCATGATGAACGAATTCATACTGTTCACTTGTTTGGATCATTCCACCTCTGAAAAGCAAAAGAAAGCAGAGCAAAATAAAAAGGTAAAGTCTCACTGATGATACAGTGCATTTTCCCCCCTAAAGCCTTGTGTCATCCGTCCTCTTGGTTTTTAGTTTATATTTAAATCTTATTAATTGTAATTGTTTTTATATTTATCTTTTTAACCTTTTTCAAGCAGGATCACTTCAATAGTGAAATGGGCAGCATACAAATTAAATAAATAAATAAATAACACAATTTGATATTCTGTCTGTGTCTGTGCCTAATCATATTATATTTTCAATTTAATTTGGCAGGGGGATCATATCATTTCAAATACCAACCAACTGCCCCCACTCCCCAAAATCAGAATGACAGAAATGTGACCATGGAAAATGACATCTCTTTCTGGGACCATTTTCAGTTCTCTGCACTCATCACTATGTCTGCAGCCTGACTGATGAAGTTCAGCTGCAGCTGAGTCAATTTTTTTTCAGAACACTGTTTTCAATAATAATAATAATAAAAGGACTGTTTTCCTTATCCTCATTTCCTACAAAAGAGTTTCTAATACGTTTTTTTCTGAATAGTCTCCATCTTGAGTATTCTCCAGCATTGGGCAATGTCTGGGCATTTGGCAATCACCATTTTCCCTCCCCACACTTGCAAATGATATTTGGGCTTAAGTGTTGAGGAAGATTTAGAATATTTCGGACATGTGATGCGACAGAAAAAATATGGCATCCTTCACTTATTCCTCCAGGGAAAGATTGAAGGCAAACGTGGTCCAGGCAGAAGAAGAACATCATGGCTTCAAAACTTAAGGGACTGGTTTGGACAAAACTCAGCAGCACTTTTTCA
>JANHFM010003145.1:129275-139761 GCA_032468115.1 Grayia smithii
GAGTCATATTAGGAAACAGTCAGTAAAAATCTTAGGATACCAGCAACAAGGTTACAGTCATACAGTCATTATGTTGGTGTTTGCACTACAAATAAGGAAAAGTATATTATGTCAAGGTTCCGACCAATGCCCTAATAAAAGCAGGAGCCTCAAGCCAGTTTTCAAGAAAAATCCAGTTGTTTATCAGGAGCGTCATGTCGGCATGGACTTAGTGAAGTCAGCTCTGACTACACTCAGTTTGTGCTGTGCCTATGACCCTTTTTCCCCCTTCCCCCAAGATGTGTCATCAGTCACAATCCCCAATGAAGCAATTTCGTGGGTCGTAGAAGTCACTCCCTCTGGCCATTATTGGTTTCTGTAGAGATGGCCTTGACTTTGGCTGACTAGGATGTGCATTGTTTTGACTGAGGTATAAATTCCTCGAAGCAGCTGCAAGGCTTGATTCCCCATCCCCCTGCCTATGGCAACTTGGGAGCAGGTTAGAGAAGCTTTGCGAGTTGACATATTGAATGGTATAGAAAAAAGTATTACAAACACTTCTCATAAAAAATTGAACAACACATCTAAGTCAAAACTTTGAGCATTCATGTGGCTTGGGGAAAGCACTTTGTAAAGAGTGAAGAATTAATGCATTTTAAAAATAATAAACTTAAAATTTATCTATATGATTCTCAAGACTTCTTCCAAATATTTTTCCAAATTTGCAGAACCATTGCAAGTAGAAGGTAGATGAAAGCTCCAAATAAATAGCCATTAACAAAATATAATTTGACTAGTGCTAGCTGGGAAAAGTCATATAAAGCCAAAATAGGATTATTTAATTATAATTACTTAGTTTTGGAAAGTTATTGTTACAATCCAGATGAAAATATAGTATGGAGAGTCATCTTCCTCTTGTTTTTTCAGAAATGTGGTTGCTTTATTTTTCTAATCTTGGTATGTAATAGGCAGAAAAACTGGTTTAAAATATTTTCTCTGTATCAGCACTAAGTATGGACTTAAATTTTATTAACCCAGAATGTATCATGAAGATGTTTTGCTCTGTTTTCAGCATAAATACCAATTTTCTTGATGGCAGGATTCATAAGGACATTTCTAGTTCAAAAGCATTCCTGTGCCTTGATGAAGCCAAAACTTTCTCTGAGCCTTTGAGCCAGGTTGAACTTTGGCTATTTTTAAAGCAATATTGAATAAACTGACAATGCAGAAGAAAAATGCAATCATTTATTCTTGTCAGTGACCTTAAACAGATTACCTTAAAAATTGCCACAATAGTTGGATCACAGATTTTTCACATCCATTGATTAGTTGCAGAATCAGGTGATAATATATAGGAGTTATTGTTCTATTTTATGGACTTTCCACTTGAAAAATGGGACAGTAAAATCTAGTATCTTTTCTCACTAATATTTTTATTTATTTTGAACAGATCTCCCTAGTCAGTTTACTCAATTTGAAATTACTCTATGTATTTGGCTGTCACTTTTACTTATTGTAAAAGAATACTTGCTATAAATATTTATTAACACCATCAGATATACTGCAATATGCTTATCATGTCCAAGTCAGGATCTGATGGGGATGTGATGGTTCCTTTTCTGGATGAGTTTTCCCTTTACATTAACCACTTGGCAACACATTTGAGAGTTAAAAGCATGGAATGATAAATTTTATTTGAAATGCCAGGAAGTCACTTGGCATAACGTTATGCAAATCATTAGAATAGTACTATACAAATGGAAGGTAGCAAATTGGAAGAGGCTGCTAAACATTATTGTTTACACCTAAAAGCAGAGACCAACTTTGAAACAGTATAATTTGTAAATATGGCTATTGAAGTATTATTAAAGTGATATAGGAGAAGGAATATGCCAATTAAGAAATGACTAAATTTAAAATAGGTTATCTAATCAAACTCTTTTATTTTACTATGTGTCTGCTGCCTATATGTTAATTGCTAATGAGCAACCTCAAGTCCATGTCTCTTTCTTTCTTATGACTCTAGTTTTAAAATAAACTTCAGCAGGAGACCCTTCAAACAAAAGACTGAGCAATAAGCACTTGGTATTATTAGACAAACAATCATGCCTTCAGGCTGAACTAGTACATGCTTCAATATATTTGAAGTGAGGGAACAATTCTGCCTCCACCCTTCTTTGTGGACCCAATTATTTTTTCTTCCCTAAAATAAACAAAAGACATTCCCTGAAGATATAACCAGCAGTATTATTATATTTAACTCATACAGAGGTTCCCTTCTAAAATAATATTAATAACCTTCAACTCCTGCAAGTGACAAAAATAGAAGGAAGAATTAAAAATAAGAACACTTCTGAGAAATTCGTCGTTCTGAGAAATTAGTGTTCATTGTAAGAACACTAATTTAATGGTAACATTGAAAATGAAGGCTTCGTTAGAAGAAATATTTTTTATTTCCCCCTTAAAAAGGAGATTCTAGATCTTTAATGATCTGCTAATCTCAGACAACAGAAATAGATTTAAAAGCTCCCCTACTTCCACTTATCCACAAGGGAGATATTGTTTCTTGTTAAATGGGCATCATTGAAACTAGTTTAAAACATAACAAACCAGCTGTGGTGATGCCTGTTTAGAGTAAGGTATTTTTTTACTTTTCCTACTTTGTAGATATGACACCAGAGCAGAAGTGGTTTTCAATTTAGTTTGCTAATGCTTCGCTCGCCTGTGCATGCGACACTTCTGAGCGCATGCTCAGAAGCATCCGGGCGGGTGGGTGGAGCCTCCTGCCGCCGCTACCAATTTTCCATATCCAGGGTGAACTTGTAGCAACCCACCACTGCACCAGAGTTTATAACTAAATACACTGTATTTTAGTGTTGAGTCAAAACAGGATGTTAGGTTTTGGGAACATTTACACCCCAAACCAATTCCTGTATCAATTTCTTGGCAGTTATTTAAAAACAGTTCAAAATATTCACAATGAACCAACCATGGGGGAGTAGGGAGGCAGAGAACATGAAGTAAACCCAGCCAATTCTTCATTACACTATATGCACAATCTTACCTCTCTAAAAGTGTCTGTGGATTTCTTAATAAAAAAGAGTAAATACATATTGTTTTATAACAAAGCACAATTGAAATGTTGATATTTTCTTTGGCTTTGACATTGTTTTATCAGGCAATCATGATAAAGGGGTTATTTCCTCTGCAGCAAAAATGTGGCAAGAGCTAATTATATCTTTGAATTTATGACTTTTCCAGTTCAAGAGATTAATAAAAAAAATTGGCATTGAGAAACAAATTAATTCTTCTAAATTGATCCAAAGATATAGTCATCAGACAAAAGCACGGTAAAATAATTTAAAGAAATGTATGGAAAGAAACAGAAAATTAACTGTTATTGATACAAGTTAATTATAAAAATAGAATTGTAGCAAATAATGCTTCCAAAGGCTTTTTCATATAAGCAGTAAGGATTACATTAATGTATTAAAGCTCCAAATAATGTTTTATAAGGTGTATTAAGACGGAATCTCACTGACGTAGAAAAAGAACCCCCCACACACACACCGTGACACCTGTCAGTGTACAATATTAGAAATATGTCTTAAAGGAGCCAGATTTTAAGGTCTCTACCCTTCAAGGAAAGGTCAAGTGTTGAAAGATAATCTGGTCCTGCAAATTGCAGCCAGAAGTTGCTCAGGTATAACCAATGAATACATTCATTTATTTGCTGACTCTAATGGATAATTGACATTTATCACTGTTTCTTGAACAACAGCAGGAATAAATTTTCAGTGCTCTGGCAACCTCCCTGCCAGATTTGTATATGGAGGTGCCTGTACAGAAAATCTGGAAATCTTATGTAGATTAGAATATAACTATAACATTGTTAACTAGATTGCATAATTATGATTATCCTATCTATTCAAAGTCCTGATGCCTATTTTAATTCAACTGCCCCCTCCCTGTCCCATAAACACAAATATTTGACCTTAATTATGGGTTCACTTGCATAGTATGTCATGGCTGAAAGGTAACATTCTACATAAATTCAGGAATTCATATTCTAAAATAAGTGGGAATAGAATTAAAGAGATATTTTAACAAAAAAATAAATGCCTGTAATATAATTAAATTATAATTGTGCATTTATAGAAGTAGAAAAAGAATGAAGGAAAAAAAAATGAACAATCTTCTATCCTTTTTTGAAATCCCTAATCCAATGGCACTGATTCATTAGTACATCCTGAACACAAGGAGACAGTAGAGTGATGATACAGAGTTATGGATTTACTCCTTCCCTCTCTTTGTTTATCCCTGCCTGCTTTTTATGTAAGCTATTGTGAGGCTGCTCCTTTCTGCCTTTCTTCAAAGCATGCTGACATAGACACAAACACTCAGAGAATGTTTGTTTTGGGACTCTGTTAAGCTAGCTAGTTCTAGGTTTATAATGCATTTCCTGTAAATTTCCTTTCTGTTATAATCATAAAGAATACTTGACTAATAATTGCTCAATAGTTTTCCAGGTTTAAACACTTGTTCAGGACCCTCAACTTTCAATACGATTTTCACTGGGAAAAGTTTTAATGTGAATGAGGTGATACTTATACAGCCATCATAATAGCTAAATATATTTTCCATATGAGATATTCTGGGTTTAGAATAATCTGAATCAATATTAAGTTACTCTTACTTAATTTTACATATTTTAACATTAGGTTTTATGGTGTTGGTTTCCAAACTGCCTAATCCATGCTAGAGATTTGGGTCATGAAATTTAACTGCAAAATCTCTTCAGGAAGCTCCACCTATTTACTTTATGTCAGCCAATCTGACGAAGCCCATAAATCACTGAAGTAGTCATTTCCTGTCTTTTCCTTAAAATGAGTTCCCTCATCACTTTTGGTGAATTATTTTAACCAGTAGTTTCTGCATTCTTTAACACCAGGCTCTGAACGTCATGTTCAGTATTGCAGTACCCATCCTGAGTTTATTCATTTTCTGGATGGCGCAAAGAATTATGCATAGCTGATTGAGTTTCTTCCTTTTCTCATCCATTATTTCTGCCTTTTTTTTTTGTAACTGAAGGTAAAGAGGCTTCTGCATTCCACTATATACATTCCTGAAATGAGATTCCATGACTGGAGTTCTTTGTTGTGTAGTGTCAACAGGAGAGAGATGGAAGGAAGTCATTAATTAACCAGCAGATCTACTTGCCTATGCTTTACACAGAAAAAAAATGATTTGCATTTAGCAATGATGTGTTGCTACAGATACCTTTTGAACAAAATATGGAAGTACATGCACATACTATAGTTTAGCTACATTAAATATTCTATATACACACTTTAAAAATTGCTTGTGCCAACCACAGTAGGTACAAACCTATCTGAAAAGACACTAAAGCAGCAGATCCAAAAATGCAAACTTTTTAACAATGTGAGATCCTTTGCCAATGTTACCAGAACTAGTTGGAGGAAAATACACAAAGAATTATCCCAAAATGTTGAGAAAATTTACATACGTACATCAGGCGAACATTGAATTTAGATAATGTGCTTCAGACTATTCAGGCAATCAGTAATAAGAGAACCTAGCATCATTTTAGGTATGTAATTAGTAAGAAGACTTACAGAAACTTCTATAAAGCTTATAGAAAAGATATTTGAAAGGTGTCTCCCTGTTTCAACCACTTTCTATAATTGTCTTACTTTCAGTTTGAGAGAGGTATCCAAAGTGTAGAAATAAAAGTGTATAAATGAATGAATTAGAACTGGTATCGTTGTTCCTTATTTTGCAGAATCTGACTCCCTTCCTTTCTTCCTTAATAAAAATGTGCTCTATCAGATTCTTATTGCATAAAAACAGGGTGGAACAACAACTGATGACCTCCTTTTACCAGTCCACAATAGAAAACGTCCTTACTTATTGCATCATGGTATGGCATGCTGGTCTGACAGCCATGGATAGAAAAACAGATTACAGAGGGTGGTGAGCACAGTACAAAACATTGTGGGCTGTCCTCTGATACCACTAGATGAGATTGCTAGGGCTCGCTGCCTTAGAAGAGTGAGGAAAATTCTCAGGGATGACTCTCACCCTGGTCATCACTACCTTACCCTCCTACCATTGAGAAGGAGATATAGAAGTATAGCCAGCCGCACAAACAGGCTGAAGAACAGTTTTTATCTGTATTTCTCCTGAATGAGAAATAACATCATAATTACCCAGTATGATGGACTGTAGGGCCGGCACAATGTGTAACATGTTCACACTGGTGCAATATGACTGGGTGTTTGGTTAATATGATTTATTGGGTTAGGGATTTTCTGTCTTCACTGTGAGTTGCATTGTATTGGTGGGAGTGCACTGCGGGAGTTCAACCAATGTCATTGTACATATGTTGTGCACTGACAATAAAGATTTGAATTTGAATTTGAATTATTTGATATTATGGTCTAATATTTGGATAAACATAACTTTCCTCTTTAGCAATCTGGCTAAGTAGGTACAATAGCCTTGCTTTATTTGTTAAATAAAATCAGCTAAAGTATTTCTTCCCTAGATGGATACTCCCCCACCCCCGGCAAACAAAATAGGAGAATAAACTGAATTGTTGGTAACCTAAAGACACTATTTAAAAAAATTAAAAAATAACTATCAACTAAGCAGCATTTTCAGTATTTAGATTCAGATTCAAAATCACTTCCAAGCATTAGTCAGACTACATTATGCCACAAAGGAATGAAGGAAATGATTTTTAAAAGTAGTTCTAGACTAAATTTTAGGCAAATGGTATCTGGTTGGGACAGGAATCATTCCACATCCTGTGCAGGAAAAGAGCTGAAAGAAAAACATTTCAGTTTTCCCTCTTTTAATCAGCCTTTCTAAAATTCTGTCAATTGATTCCTATTTATTCAAAAAGTTAGGAATGGACTATTGACTGAAAGATAACTCCTGTCTGTACCTCTCAATTAACTCCACCATTAAATGGAGATTTATCACATAAACCAGATTTTCAGATGAAGAGATAGAAATACTCACAAGGCACCTAGGTGCAGAATGCTCAGTTAGGGTCTGGTAAGATTATGAAATAGAAATCAGGATAGGCTATAAGTCTGTAGAGATTCTCAGTCATCCAGGTCATGGTTGTCTCAAAGGTGCTTTTTCAAGAGGCACTGGACTTGTTTTTTCTTTGAAGACGTTTCGCTTCTCATCCAAGGTTTCTCATCCTCATCATCCTCATCAGTTGCTTTCCTGAAAAAGCACCTTTGGGACAGGATAGGCTCTGTATATCAAAGCTGATGTGATTCTCAAGAGCTGGAAACATCAGTTGAAAAAAAAGACATCTAGTCTTTCTCCAAATTGATGTTGTTGGGGACAACCCCTCCCTCATTAATTTTGGAGCAGAAACAAAAAAAATACAAGAATTGATCCTCAGATCAGCAGAAACAGAATTATTTTTACAATAGACATGCAAAGGCTCCTAAGGTGCACATGGGCACATTTTCACTTTCCAAGTGTTCCAACTGTACAAAAGTTTACCAATACATCAGAAAGCCAAGACTGATCCTCATAATTTATTTCTGAATACTATTAACAGATTAATCCAAAGATGTATTAAAATGATTATTGAGGTTATTATCTGTTATTAAATGCTTAATTGTGTCAGACTTGGAAATCATATTAGCTACATTCCAAGCTGCCAGCTCTTCGAGGGGGAGGGGAGGGGTTGGTGTGATAGTCATAATAAGGTTATGTAATAAACGGACAGACTAATTGCATCGGCTGGTGGAAGAGGAGGGCACATAGATGAAGGAGGAATTGATTGGTGTTTGTCATGAGGAGTGGGGAGGAGAGAATGAACGGAAGGGAGTAAAGTCTGGATTGCTTTCAGTTTTGGAATTCACTGGGACATGCCAGGTTGTTAGTTGAATAAAATGGACTTTGAACCTTGAAGGTGAGATGGTTTTATTTCAACAGAGCATATCTGGAACCCTGGCACTCTGAGCATGGTTGTTTGGGTGATTACCTGACTAGGTAGCATCATCAGTGCTAGTGAGCGTGCGGTTTGCTCCCAATTTATATACTGTTTTTTGTCCTGTCAGTGTAGATGGTTGTTTTCTCTTTGTAGTTCCTTGATTAAAATATTGTTTTCTGCTGGATTGTTTGCCTGGTGTTAATCTCTGCTTATCTGGGTGTTGGTTACTGGACATTTCTCATTGTCTCTTTTCAATGGCGTGCAAATGTAGTTTATCTCTATTTGTCTGTTAATGGCAATGGGTCTATTGATGGCAGGATAGCTTCGTATATTCTTTTCTATTGGATCATTCATTCCATTTATAAAAAGTGACTCTGGGTAATATAGAGCAAAACTATAAAATAATATATAAAACAACTATTATTAAAAAATCAAAAATCACAAAAGCTCAGAGAAAGCGGCAGATGTTAATAAAAATGGAGCAATTCAGTATTTGCCCACCCAATACAATAAGGGTGCTACATATTAGGGTTTGGTACAGTCAGTGTAGTCATAGTCTTCTTGATCACAGACTACTAATTTACCATTGAAACATGTTTTAGTTACCAGTTAAGTCATCCCTTCCTTCAACATTCAAATAACCTCTCTTCCTCTTGGTCTTCAGGAAATTAGTGCAACTTGGGTTTCATGCATTAGTGGAGACCAGTTCATGGTAAATATCTCTGCTGTAGAGGATTTAATTTTATTGTTTTGCATACAAGTAACCCTCAACTTGCAGTCATTTAGTTAGTGACCATTCAAAGTTATAACAGCAGGAAAAAAGTGACTAGCAGCTGGTCATAAGATTGGGCATGAATTACTTAACCATCACCTTGCTTTAACCACAGACATTTTGGTCCCAGTTGTTGTAAGTTAGGACAACCTGTGTATCTCCCAAATTCATGTTTTCATTTGTATTACATAGGATTTGATCTGTATTATTTTTGATCCCAATTACTATACGTATTGGGAATTGTACACCACTCAAAGATGCCTGATTGAATTGATTATAAAGCCAATAAATAAATAATCTGTTATAATTAGTAAAATATACTCAGAACGGTATTAAAAACAAGTCCCTGTTTTCATGCCTGGTTTATGCAGTATTTAATGCAAACATTGTGCACAACTAAACATGTTTTAAGGATGAATTTTTAAATGCTGTAGCTTACTGAAGCTGATGTTATGTTTTACAGACAACTGCACAAAACTCTCTGGCTTTATATGTACTTTTTATTTTATAATCTGATTTAAGATAAACAACATGCTGTTCATCCAAGCATTTTAGAAATTTTCCCAGAAGACCAAAGAGTAGTTTCTCACTATGGTAAAAGAATCAGTGTGTGTTTGTGTGTGTGTGTGTGTGTGTGTGTTTTGGAAAGATGTGATATATATTGGAAACCTTTTTGACATATTCCGTACCACAAGGATGCTTAGTTGCAGGGTAAACCATTTTAGCTTATCTTTTTTTCAAAGTTGTTCATGAAGGAGCATCAGAACTAGGTAATGAAAAAGTTCTGCTTTGTGTAAGAATCAACGGAATTGTAAAACAATTTGCTTCTTTAAAATTCTGACTCTGACTTTTTGCTCTATGCTAGGTCATTCTGTCTATCAGTATTGATCGGATATTGTCTGATTGTAGCCTCTGCTTTTGAGATCAAAGAGAAGCAGAGGCATGTGCTAATTGAGTTCAATGTCTCTTTTAAAGCTTATTGCCATTATGCATTCATCTAATAATATCAAGGCAACCAAGCTGACAGGATATCAAGTCTTAGTTCAACTCAGTAGTTGTAATAGGACAGGGGTCGGCAATCTTAAACACTCAAAGAGCCACAAAGGTCCTAACCAGAAGCCCCCTGTTCAATTCTGGAACAGACCAGAAGTCTGGTTCCCCCCACCATAGAGTCTTCTAGCGTGGCGTCTAGCGTTTTCCTCTACCTGTTCTAACCAAAAGCCCTATTAATTGTGGAGCCAACCAGTGACAAGGAGCCGCAGCAGAGGGATGAAAGAGCCCCATGCGGCTCCAGAGCCGCGGGTTGCTGACCCCTGTAGTAGGACATGGATTCTCAAGGCTGTAGGTTGCTGTCAGAACTGCCACCTCACACTCACCTCGTGTCTTTCCTTCGGTGCCAGTCAGCCATTAATTATGGGGTTAGGGGGTTAGGGAGATGAGTGAGAGGAGGAAGGAACACTCTGCTGTTCACAGTACTGTCCCAAGAAATGAATTCAACTAATAAAAGAGAATATTTGTAGCTCAGGATTTAACATCAGGGGTCCTTGGTGTTCCCTGAGCTTGCTTGTTTTCTTGCATGTGCTAGTGATGATGTTACCTAGTTTGGGTAATGAAACATCTGCAAGAAAACAAGCAAGCTCAGAGAGCACCAAAGACCTCACACGAATTTATTTATTTTTTAATTCCATTTATACCCCGCCCTTCTCCGGAGACTCAGGGCGGCTTACAACTTTGAGCACAACTTAATGTGC
>JANHFM010003145.1:144680-156294 GCA_032468115.1 Grayia smithii
ATAGGGGAATGGAAAATCTGGATTCAGTCCATGTTTTACTCCGCCTCCCCTCCAATTACTATTTTTTTTAAAAAGGCACCATGTATTTACAATGCCAATTATAAGCATGTGTTTGGCTGAAGGCCAATAAATGAACTCACCCTTTTTTAAAAAATGGGGGAAGTGCCCCTTTGAAGTCTTCTGAATGAAAGCATTACTTGGTCTATGCATGATTAAGATTCACTTTATGCCTCATTTTGCATTAATTTTGTTTCTGACTAAAAGGCTGGACTTTTTTAGCAAATAATTTCAGCACCAGTAAAGCTTGTTTTGCTTTTCAGAAAGGCAAAAACAATGACAATGGAAGCTAACAGACTTACCATCAGACATGTCACAATAACAACAAAGATGCTGAGAAAGATTATGACAGCATAAAATCCTTCTTTACTCCAGAGTTTATCCGACTCATGCTTGCCTTGCAAAACATTTTTCTTTGACTTATAAAAACATAAAAAGAAAAAAAAGTAATTATATGGTTCTGCATGTGCATTTGAGAATCATTGTCAAGCTAATATAAAGCTTTATCTTTCTTCAATAACATAAAGTGCTTCAATGATTCAATACATTTCTATTATTTTTTAAATTTTGGAATCAGTGAAAATCAGTGATGACCCTACCAGATAGATATGCCACCATTATATTTTGTATCATATCTAATTCTCTGTGACACTGCATAGAAGTAAAAATAGGACTTTGAAGAAGGAAAATTATGAACTTTGGTGTTGGAGAAAAGTCCTAAAAATAAAATGGACAGCTAAGAAAATGAACAAATGTATTATTGAATAAATAAACCCAAAGTTCTAATTTGAAGCACAAATGACCAGGCTTAAATTAGCCTGGTTTCTATACATTATGCGAAGATCCAGTTCTCTGGGTAAGGCTGTGATGCTGGGAAAGGTGGAAGGAAAAATAAGAGGGTGGACTGCAGTTGGATTGACTCAATTACTGTTGGATGGAGTTAGTTACTGTGGCAACATTGGAAGATCTATGTGGTCACTAGGAATTGAAAATGATTTGAGGGGAGGAAAAGAGATGAAATAATGGGACAAAGGAAGAAAGAAAAAAATAGATAAATTGTTTTATGTTTATTTGTTTTATCCATGAAATAAAGAATTCATTGCATTTTTTAAAATAATAACTCTTAACCTGCATATCACTTAAAACAGGGTAGATTTGGTTTAGCTGAAAGAACCAACTAGGCTCCTTAAAAAAAATACCATCAGAATCTAAATAAATTGATTTTAGGTTCTCATATGAATGAACATAGTTTATGCTTTCCTGAATCATACTGCAATCCTATATATACTAATTTAAAATTAAAGCCTATTGAATTTTATGACGCTTGCTGCTGGAACTATAATTTTTTGGTGTCATTATAAAATTACACTTCTTTTTGCGCACACACAAACACATACTATGTAATATCAAACAAGTAGAACAACATTAAAAAGCAGTAGTGGACTGCTTTACTTTCAAGTGAAGAGGCAAAGAGTAGTAACAAGTGGCCTAATGTTACTTATAACATTATAAGGGTTACAATCATTAAAAATTTATGCTGAGGAAAATCTCCCCTTGACATGAGGATCCTATGATTTTGAGTCAGTCACTTTCCCTCAGTTTGACTTCATTGTAGCTTACTATATAAAATAAAGAAAAATCCCATATGTGCTTTCTTGAACTTTGTGAAGAAAGGAACTTTATTAACCAGCCCTCAGGATACTGCCTGATACCAGATGACCCTCACATGGTTGATTTCTAACCATGGAATGAAAGCAAAGCTCCAATATGCTGTCCATTAGCCCTATTTAAAGGGTAACAACCTTTAATGTACTGTTTTAGATAGCACCTTGGTTCCCTTAGATACACAATTAATTTACGGTAGGAATTTATAATCTAGAAAATACTAGAAAGGTATTTATTTACCGTTTATCACCTGAATTTGCAAAACAATAACAGGTCTTAAAGGAGTACCTATGAGTAACATATTAACACTTTATAATAATGATACCTTACCTCTGGGGATATCTCTGTAATTCCAAACTGGGTTAATCCTTGGTGTAGGACATTGATATTAAGAGATCGTAGCACTTCTTTGGATGGAATAGTATCAGAAACTCCTTTACTACTGACTGGAGATATGAAGAGTTCAACACAGTTCCTCTTGCCCTAGCAATAATACATAAAATAAGAGAAAAATAGCTCAAAAAAACTTTGTAGGAATAAACATATGAGTTAACTGTATGAATTACTGTTCTTGCAAGTGTCAAACAAATAATAGAAATGGATGATTTTCCATTTTCCTTTCCAGTCTAAATTCTTGAGATGAATTAGAATTAGCTATCTAGAAGTTCAAATTGGATCCAAGTTGATATTTTGAATATCCCAAACCGAATTTCAATTTATGGATTTCCTCCCTATTTATGCTCTGTTTCAAGGTTTGTTAATTAGTGACAATATCACTGTTGCAGAAAGCCTCTGGGAAGGGATAGAACATGGATAGACAACTTATTGTCTCCGCCTAATTGCAATACCCCTTAATTGGCAAATAAGAGTGATCTGGTTCTTTTTTTGGCAGACAGGTGAGGAAGAGAAGAGGGTATCAGAAAGAGAAACAAAGGGGTTGCTAGAAAAAATTAATGTCAGAAGAAAAAAATTCATCTGTTTTTGACATTATTATCAGTTACTTTTACTTCAGTTGTTATTTCCCAGCAGAAAGAAAAAAAATGTCCACTTCTGATATTTGACTCAACTCACAGCCTCTTCAGGCAAGAAAGAAAGCATGCCAGTAGAAATGACTGACCATCACATTAGATCTTATTAAATTTAGTAGATCAATCATCTAGCTTCATATGATGCTGGGTGGCTGCTTTTTCTACTCAGATTATAGGTAGCCAATAGCAGTCACAATAAAGCTTATCCTAGAAGGCCTGCTGTGATTTGAAGCATTTGGAACATGAATGAAATGTTTCTTGCAATGGCAAGCACATACAAATAAAATGAACATAGTTGGCATATGTATATGTATAATGTATATCCCAATCTCCATTTCTGTAAGTCAGTCTGTCTGTCTGTTTGTCTGTCTAGCTATCTATCATTAATATGGTGCACTGGTTATGAAACTACACTAGAAGTGGGGAGAACTAGAACAGAAGCTAAGTGGACAACTTTGTACCAGTCAGTCTCTCACCCTTAGACTGAAAAGTTGTCTATCCATTGAACTGCACTGAATCAGTGTGGTAGATTATAGACCATCATAACCTTCAGCAAAAAGGCTGTCATTCTGCGGTGGATTTGGGCTGATACTATACATGGATGAGATATCCCAGAGATCCTTCTTGTCCATATTGTTACTTCTATAGCTAGCAGGTATATATAGAACCATTTATTTGTTCAGGCTTGTTGGTTTTATTTTCAGGAGGTGAGACTATGCAATAGTAAGCATGAAACTAAGCCACTTACAATCAGTCGGTTGATATGCACTTGCTGCGGCAAGAGTCCTAAAGCAGCAGCCACTCCTTGGCGGAAAATGCGAAGCAATGTGATATTCAACTTGTTTACATCCATTTGCAGAGTCTGCAAAACAAACCCAAACAGTGCTAATCTTGCAAGGCACACACAGTTCCCTGCTAATGAGTGACCTCCGTGAATTGTGCAAATCGTTTTTCCCAGGATGGCAATGTGTGAAGTCAATTTGCATTTCAAACAGAGAACAAGAGTTGGGGGAGTGAGGTCAGGGTACAGGATTCCAGACTATTAATGGATGTTAGTTTAAAGAATGTTAACATTTCCTCTTTTCATAACCTTAAGTTCACCATGAGGTCAAAGAATGGCTACACTCCTGGAGCTTTTATAGGAGTTACAGTGGCAGATCACAAGGTATTGTAATAGAACTAAGTGAAACGGCACCACCCAGAAAAATGACCTCTGATTGTTATCGTTCATCCTAGAAATAAAACAATATAGTGGATAGATTGGAGCAGCTACTACTCTTAGCTGCTTTCAAAAAGCTAAGCAAGATCAGAGATGGTTAGTGCTTGCATAGGTTGTACCAGGAAATCTCCGAATTGTAAACTAGACTGGGAAGCAAAAACAAAAAGTGTAGTCATCAGGATGAAGAAAGACTTAACCTTTTATGTTATTGTTTCTAAAGATGTGGAAATATGATGTATCAAAATACTCCACCAAATTGGTGGGCAGATAAGTTGGCAAACAGTTATTCCAGGGAAAGGAAAGATCTTCAACAATTTCTGCCTTTGTGCATATCCTTTGTGAGTATCCTGAGAACTGGTACTAAAAAAGGCATGGGAGGATATCCCTCATGACTGAAACATGGGAAGCCAGAGAAGTTACAGACCACTGGAATTTGATACTCACACGTTTCTATTAAATACTTTGGAATTTAAAGTGGGGGTGTATGTGTCATTTTTTGAGCTTGGCATTAATCAATACTTCCTGCAGTGTAGAAATGAAACAACTGCAGATCCCAACTAGTTTGGTGTATCACATATGCCTGAAATGAAAACTGGCATTCTAACCTGACAAATGAAACTTTGCTGAATGGCATTGATTAAGCCCATCAATCAACAGTTGAAATTAAGAGTTTTATCAGGGATTAGCCAGAAAGTGGGAAAAGCCCCTCACCTTTTAATCCTGATTAGGGATTCCTGGACAAAACGAGAGTGCCATCAATGTTTATTGCAGGCATGGCGCCTGATTTTTCTTTGCAAGGGTGCAGTAGGAAGCTGAGTGATTACGAAGTTTGAGTATCATTGGGATATATCAATTAAAAAGTAACTAGTACATGTTAGTAGTGTGTTGATTTATTGCCTTAGCCCCAATTAATTCATGGAGGTGTGTGTAAATTAATAAAATTAAACTGTGGTCCAATTAATCCTGTAGAAGCAACAAATGAAGAACATTTCACTAGAGGAAAGAGATTTTACTTCACTGAATGACTTAAGTTTGTATTTTTGAACCAATATGTGAACCCAAATTTAGATTTCTTTAAAAATTCATTCTTTTTCAAATTTTGCAATTCAGTTTACTAATCTGACTTGGCCTACTTTTAACACTACAGCATCCCTGCCTGATGAAGCTGATCTCACTGTTCATCTTGGACCCTGGGTAGGTGCTACAAGGGAATTTACATGATGAGAAAGCCTCTGTGACTAGGATCCATTCCATAAGCCTTTAAGATAAGTCTCTTTACATACTGCTTATATCTTGGGCAATAATCTTCTATGGAACAATGGAAAGAGATTAATTGGTTAGAAATTCCTCAAATACTGCTGGCACCTTTAATTCAACAAAGGAAGCATTGTATCTTCTGAAGCCAGGCTAAACTAACTAGTCATATTATGCCTTGTTGATCTGTACTGTTTATCATTTTTGGCACCTGCTCCTTGAGGCGAGTTCATGTTTGAATATACTGTACATGCTGGCAGCCATGACTTAGTAACTCAAAAGGAGAAGAAGATAACCACTCCAGGGAACACATTTTCCCAATGCAATTTATTAATCTAGTTACTGCAACTGTTAGCGACAGTTTCCAGGTTTCAGGACTATAGATATGATGAATTATATTATCAGGTTACACCTGAAATTTTGGCTAATTTATACATATATAATAAAAGTAAAAAGACTAAAACCTATTAATATTTTATATACCTAATAATTTCACTGATGCAGAATAAACTCTTCATAAACAGGGAAAAGTACTGTTTGGTATAACATGTGCATTTACATGTGCGCATTCTTTGAAGTTTATAATGTATTTGAATATAATTTCAGTGTAAGAGGCTAAAAGCTGATTAAAAGTAAAGAGAGATATTTGAAAGGGAGTTTATAACATTATAATTTGATTTCTTCAGATTAGCAAGCAAATATTACAAATTTCTGGAAAAAATACTTGCAAATTTCTGCTCATGATCTGTAATAGGAAAGTTGAATCATGGAGTTCAAACGACAGTTTCAAGAACTAGAAGATTTTGTAGAGCTTTGGTGTCCATAGGCTCTCATGTTTTTCAAAGAATAATGAAAAGAGTATAATGCTTTCTTGCTGCACACTGCTTCTTCTGGGCATAGGTGTGACAATATAACACAGATAAAAAGGAATGAGATTTACATTGTGACACCATGACCCTGCTAGCATTAATTTGACTCTTTTGTACTCCCACATGAAGTCTTCTGTTGTAAGCCATAAATACCAACAGCATAATATCTATTTTAATATAGAAAAAAAAGTTATATTGACTATTAAAAATATATCCTGAACTTTCTGGGAAAAAGGTTTATCATCAGACCAGTTCAAAGATTATTATGCATATCAGGCTTTGACACTCTTTGAGTCAGATACGATGTAGTCAAGAATGTGGAGTGTTAGGAATAGTAGTAAGGTGTTCAGACTGTTGTCACAGTGACTGCACACTGGCTTGAGATTTCATAGAGATGTCCCTGCCAGTTCAGATCTTAGTAATGAACGTATGAAACTGTTATTTGATATTTGTTATTCCAATATATACCGTATTACTTACACTGCATTACATTTGCCACTGACGTTTATTGAGCTAGTTTGAAGAGAACCTTTTGGAGATGTTTGCAATAATTATGTCTGTTATTGTTATTTAGTTTAGCAAGCAGCTTTCATTTGAGATCAACAAAGAACTTGACTGTTTCTCCTATGATCCAGCCCATTCATTAAAAACAAGTTTAAAAGCATCTATCTCAAGAAAGATCTTCAGGAAAATGAACAATTATCTAATTTATAAATAGTTTCATCCTTTGTACTCTCTAGATAGATGTTTTGATGTGACATATATTATTTTAGAGAATACAGATTTTTATAGAATCCAGAATTCTGTACAGCACCAGATTAAATACATGTTGTAATTTTGGCCTGGAACTACATTTCAGTCAATACATTTATAAATGTTGAAGTAGTTTTGTTTAGTCTCCAATATTTTCTTAATGTAGCATGTTAATTTAAAATTGCCTGCAATTATGGAACAAAAACTGTTTTACTAAGAAAGCATTTTAATTTTAAAACATTTTTAAAATAACCATAACATTTAATTATTTATTTTTCTACAAAACAAGTTAATTAACTGTTCTTTCCATGAATATTAATTTTTTTTCTAGAGAGGAAAATATGTATGTCATAAAAGGTAAGGTATCAGTGTGTCTAGGTGTAATGCTGCACTCAGGTTTTTCATTCCTATTATCCTTGGTTTGATCTTCTAGTAGTTTCTATAAAATAATTAGCTCCATAAATTATTGTGCATATTTTAAGTTGGTTGCCTTTTTACATTGCAACTATTGTAGAAACAGATACTTGTTTGCCTAGACTTTTATTGTAGACTTTCATAGCAGACTTTCAATTTTGTTATATTTTAAAATTAGGATCTATTGCCAGAAGGCTTATTCTGGTGGAATGACATAATTGGATAAGAAGTGCTGCTATTACTGCTTATACTATTATATTTCATGTGTGTTGTGATGACTAGTTTTTAGTAAGTTAACTACCATCTTGGAAAGTTTTCTAAAAATAGAGAAACCTTGAAGACGGCTTGAGGTAGGACAATATATCACAAAAGTAATGTTACACTTCAACTATATTTCATGACTGCACATTTGGCAGATTCAAAGATTATTATGTCTGAGCTGAAAGTATAATGAAAATGGTCATTCTGAAATGTTGGGGGATGGGGGAAGATGACTCAATAATTGGATAGGAAAAAAGATCCTCCATTGTTTTTTTGGGTAGTCACAGTTCCTTAGAACAATAATAAGATTACTTTCCATCCTTCTCATAAATATTAGAACTCCATTAGTTATATGAACCTGTTCTCATATTTAATATTTTTTTTCTAATGGAAGAATTGGTGGGAGGAAGAAAAAAAGGGCATAGTTACACCTTTACTGGCAAGTCAACCTATTTTTGGCTCTTCATAACATTGGATGTCTTCTCTCCCTTTCGGCCTTTGTGGAAAGCAAGTTCTGTTAGATGTGAATGGGAAGAATTTTTTTCCAGACTGTTTCCTAAAAAAAAGGGGTGGTGGATACAATTTCAATAGTAATCAGTTAAATTAATATGAGTGTGTAAGCAAATAGATAAAGGAAAGCTGAAAAGATGTGGATTGATATGTTTTCCAAGCATTGTATTAGGGATTAGAACTATTCCTTAAAAGGTTGATTTTTATCCTAGGAATGATTGGTCCAAAGTTATATCAAACTGGGCTCTCCATCATCTTCAATGTAATAACAATATTACACTGATCTCTTTATGAATTATATATGTTTAGACATAATTTGCAAATTGTAAACAAAATGTTTTAGAAACAAATAGCATGCAAAATGCAATATTAAAATGTGAGCAATCTAGTTTTTATAGCACATGAATATGTTTTCCCTATCTGAAGGAAATTATAAATTAATATTTATAACGCACATATTAAAATATTTGATTAGTATCCAAGAGAATACTTAGAAACTAAATGAAATCACTTTGGAAGCCAAATATGATATGGGAGCTAGCAATTTTTGACACTGGACATGATAGAATGAAAATGAAATATTTACTTTTATGTTAACTATTTAATGTTCCTCTCCTATCATGAAACTTACAGAAAGCACACCAAATAATTTGCATTAACTGAATGAAATAAAACCTAAAAATGCAACCCTTAGTAAACTGACCAATAAAACTGGGCCTTTTTAAAATAATTTACATTGTCTATGGCTGTTAAAACAGTAGTAACTGCCATTCCATCAAAGTTACCTAAAAGCTCTAATTCAAATAAAAATTGAACTAAATTCACCTGGAAACACTGTGGAGAATTAGACTGAGGATAATATGATCATCAAAAGGATAATATTTTCAAGACTAGGTAATCCCAGTTGAATAAAATCAAGAGAAATTGAGCCAAAACATATTTTTATGACAGTACCTTTAACAATATTATTTGCCTTGAGGTTATACTTTTAAATATAAAAGAAGCAAAAGAAGAAGTTTGTATGCATCCAAAATCTTTCCCCTGCCTAACGGAGGTTTGTTCTGCTGTGTCTGAAAGAGAGAAAGAAAGAACACTATACCTTAGGTAATATCCAGGTTTCTCTAGTTTTCTTTGATATGGATGATGCTCCCAGGTCTATGTATCTCATTGACTATCTCATTTTCTGAAGAGGGTGTGAGTCATTCTAATCATGCACTGGTTTCTAAGTCAACAGAGATATGAGAGCAATTCCCATTCAGTCCCTGTAAAGTCACTGCCTGCATAACAGGTCCCAGAACTACTGAGACTGGCTCCTTTGGGATACAGCTCAGGTGCCTGCTACTCCTACAGCTTACGAGAACCAGAAAGTAAAGAAACTGGAGAAAGACCTGTCAGAAGAAAAGGAAGGCTTAGAGAAGACAGTTCTTCACTGAATGACCGTCCTTGAAGCTATCTAATAGTTATGATCAGACTTGTTATTAGATAAAATGTCATGGCAATCTAAATAATAAGTGCTGGTTATCGGAGGACACTCAGCAGTGAGGTGGTGACATGAGCTTCACTTGATTCACAGGTTGCCATGCTGTTTAATCCACCCATCCCATTAGCAGTATTATTCCATCATTCATTCAGCTCAGCTTTTGGGGTGCTACCGACACTGTAATATTTATGAAGCAAAACATTTTGATTTAATCAAATATGAATTCAAAATAGCTTAACAGCAACAATTTTCACACTATTTTTATGGCATAATTGGACATTTTTACCCCAATAGATTAAGAGCCATAGGCATAGTTTAGCATTCACTAAATGGGACAGCTATTTGTGCCTTCAGTAACTAGTGCCATTATTTAATTAAATTTGGATTCACTGACCCTTAATAAACTTGTTTCAACAATACAATATAATATCCAAATCATTAATACATTTACATTCATTCAATCAAATTTTATCTATAGCCATACATCAACATTCTGAATAAAACATCAAATAACAAAAAGTTATAAAACTAGTATGAGAAATAAAATTTGTTTGATTGTAGACACATTTATATTGTTGGAACAAGTTTATTAAGGGTCATTGAATCCAAATTTAATTAAATAATGGCACTAGCTACTGAAGGCACAAATAGATGTCCCCAGTGAATGCTAAACTATGGCTATGTCTCTTAACCAGTTTGAGTAAAAATGTCCAATTATCTTAACTTTGGGCTAGGAAAAGTTACCTTTTTAATTTTTAGCTCTAATCTTTTTTAAATTATTAAATTTAAATTATTTATTTTAATTATTTTAATTTTAATTATTTCAATTTATTTTAAATTATTTATTTATTTATTTTAATTTTAATTATTTCTCTTTTAGGTCCAATTTTATAAATACTTTTCTTGTCCTAAACAATTTTGAAACAAGTTATGTTACGATGATTCATCAACAAAATATAACCAATTAACTTTTTAAATTTTTGTGTTTTGCATCTTGTGGTGTTGGCAAATAATTTGCTAGCTTTGATAGAATCCATTCTATGTCTCATATTATTTCATTCCTTAGGTTGCCCAAGGCCATGATAAAATCAAATCAAATCAAATCATATCCAAATAACATAAAAGTCTATTATTTTTCTCCAACATTCCCCTCCCAGTCATGAAGTATGTACTCTCTTTGCCATGATATTTCATCTTGATAGCTTCTCTTCTTAGTTATCTAGTAAAAATAAACTAAACTGATCTTATCAAAAGTGCAAAGGGCAGCCTCTGAAAACTGGCATCTATTTCTTAAATCCTTAAATTAACTTTCCCTATAAACCTTAGTTGTGTTGCAAAGACACTAGGGTGGTTTAGAAGAAGAAAGCATATTTCAGCTGCTTTTACTTTTGTAAATACATATTGACTTTATTATGTATAATGAATTGTATGTTACCAATTGACATAAAGCAACTGATGAGTAGCTTAGAAAAAATAGCACAAAATCCATTTGACACACTGAATATGCTTGGCAAAAAAAACAAGCAATTCATCAAAAGGTGGCCTGTATTTTTTCTTAGGCTCACATGTACAATGCAAATCTGTGTTGCTTAGATTCAAATTCAGCCTCCCTATGGCTGCTGCCCATCTCTGAGCCCTCACCCTTATATCATCTGCGTCCACGACGGATTGTTTTACCACTGGATTATTGCATATGCAGCAGCCACGGAATATTACTGCTGACTAGCACTGAGTTGAGAGGGTTGGGTTGTCTAAGGTCTTATCCATCTGACCATCCGCCGTGAGAGGGCGGGTTTGGATCCCCCTCCTCAGTGACTCTCTCAAGCCTTTTGACTGCTCCCGCTATCGTGAGAGGTTAGCGGCGATTTTCCAGCTGCTATGCTACATCCCAGAAGAATGAAGATCAAGATAAAACATTTGGGACTATTACATCTTTCACCTACATTAATCATCCTGTTCCCCCCTTTCTCCTGAAATGTATCTGACGGTAGAGCTTTTAGCGCTGCGAGATTCCCCCCTCTCGCAGCCTTGGCCCTCCCAGTTATCGAGGGCCTATCTTGATGACGGGCTTTGGAGCCCCGAGAGATGGCACGCTGCAAAGAGG
>JANHFM010003145.1:164937-178774 GCA_032468115.1 Grayia smithii
CTTGAGCCTGGTGAGATTTGAACTTGCACTAATTGCAGGCAGATGGAGCTAAGTGGAAACACTTAGCAGTGCACTAGTTAAGTGCACAACCGAGGTTTCATCCCAAAACCCCCAAAACTTTAACCTTAGATTGTCTATTGTTGACCTCACCCCATTCCTAAGAGGTCTGTAAGGGGTGTACATAAGAGCACCAGCGTGCCTACCGTCCCTGTCCTAATGTTTCCTTTAATTGTATTCATTTTATGTATTCAATCATGCTTATATTTATGTATAGTATCTAATATGTACTCAACAAAATAAATATAAGGTAGTAATAATAATAATAATAATAATAATAATAATAATAATAACTATAACCCAACCTCAGCAAAGCAGCCCTTGGCCAGATAACTGAATTGTAGTCTGTTGCCATCTGCTGGTGATGAGGATGCCAGATGCATCTGTATATTTATTTCAAAGCCTGGAAAAGTCCCACATTCCTTGAGTACTTCAAATTTTTGAACACTGTTATTCTTTTGAAAACATGTTTTTAAAGCAATAGATAGAACAAAAAATACTGTAATATGAATTTTTTGTAGTTTAAGATAAACATCAATTTTTAATTTTTTTTTAAAAAAATTGGAAATATTGAATGTATTCATCTGGTAATGTACAGCTGTGTAATTATCCTTCTAAACTACCATTTTTTGGTGACCAAACTGACTAAATCTTGTAAAATGGAATGATTGGCATAATATGAAATATAGCTTGAATGAAAGGGTACTTTCTGAGCTAATATGATAACGGAATTTAGTGTTTCATCACCTAAACAGAAGGCAAATTTTTGCATATTGAATCAGTATGAAATTAAATTCTCATAAATGATGGCTTGTCAGGGGAAAATGCAGTTGGGAGGTGAGAAACTTGAAGATCTCCAGAACTAATGTGTAGGATCTGTCACCATTCATTATGACTTTGTTTTAATAGTTCAGCAAAATCTGGAGGTTGGAAGTCCACTTGCTCCTCACTTTTATCTGAGTCTGTGTAAGGTCCCTCCCTCATCTCACAGAATGGTTTAGCTCAAATGCAACAGTATTCTGCAGTTTCTAGTTAAAAAATACACATTTATCTAGAGCATTTCAAGATAGTTTTCTTTTATTTCATTTTATGTATTCAATTCATGCTTATATTTATGTATAGTATCTAATATGTACTCAACAAAATAAATATACGGTAGTAATAATAATAATAATAATAACAACAACTATAAGCCAACCTCAGCAAAGCAGCCCTTGGCCAGATAACTGAATTGTATTCTGTTGCCATCTGCTGGTGATGAGGATGCCAGATGCATCTGTATATTTATTTCATATTTCATTATTATATATTAGAAAATATTGAAAGTATCCCAAGCCAATTTCATTTTGTTCACTATTCTCTATATAATTTGTTTAAATCAGTGTGTGAAATCTACATCATTGTCTTCTGATACCAGGGCATAAAGGGAGCACTAAGTCCCAACTTTAAACCACATTTGTTATACTTTTAAAAGGTAAGAGACAAAAGGAACTTTTGGATATAAGAGAGGACCTATCCCCTCATTATTTCATGCTTAAGAATGTTTTCCCTAATTTCATATTATAATGGTATAAACCAGGGGTCTCCAAACTTGGTAACTTTAAGAATTGTGGACTTCAACTCCCAGAATTCCTCAGCCAGTTTGGAGACCCCTGGTGTAAACAATAATGTAATGATGTGTGATTCATTTCAGAATTACATGTAGAACATGATGAGCTATTTTCTACTTTACAAAGCTCATAATCATCAGTGATCCAAATACAGAAAAGGATAAGGAAAACAAATTCAATGTGACACTTTTTGTTCCAGATGCCAACTTTAATAAAGCAATGGGATTATAACTGATCTAGTTATACAGGCATCTGATCCTGAATTTTCAATTATTTTTATTGCTATTATTTTCTTTCCCTATATATACCTATTTCATAGATAACAAATACACTAATTGTGACTATTTCTTATTGCTAAGGGTTTTATGATGAGTGCAGTTTTATAATGTATAGTTTTATGGTATTAAATGACACTTTAAAGTTAGTTTAATTAAATGAAACTGGTATTATGTTCAGAGCATGTTCATAGATGTATTACATATTGATAAGTGCTACATACTGTTTAAAATAGAAAAATAGAATATACATTGTTAATCAAATAATGACACTACAGAACCCACTTTAGCATTGTTACTGTCAAGATTGTGCCATATATGTGATGATCAAACAATATGCTTTTCCATGATGTTACTATTCTAATGTTTGGTATGATATACTTAATGGGAATGGCGGTAATTCTATTTACTGTATAATAAAGAAAACAGTCATTTTCCTTGGTAGTCTCCATTAATCAAAGTCTAGCTTTTAAATGTTTCAAACTCATTATCAGAGAGAATAGTAGGGGTGAGACTGAGGATGTATACAATTGGCTGAAAAACTGGAGCAGATTCTTATATGTAATATGAGGTAGATGGGCCTCTTTTAAAAAATGTGAGCCAAATACCACTTCTTGTGATTATTACTCCTGAGAAATTGGTACCTTTTGTTCAAACATATATGCCTAATGATGTACAAAATGTTTATGGGAGTCTACAAAAAAAGAGGATAGATGCTCATCCAGTAGGTCAGTGAGTTCTATTCACTTTCTTCAGACAAGATGAGATGGGTTAAATGAAAAAACTTCAGGTCATCTGCTGCATTTTTTGTGTATGGAGCTTTCCATGGTGCTGAACCTACTTGGCAGTCATTCTGCTCTTTAGATACTGTTTTGAAATTCTGCTCACTGTATTGTAAACTGACTTCTATTTAGTGATGTATATGCTTTGCAAAAAATTAAGCTTTCTAAAACCTTTACAAAGTCATTTTGACAGATATAATAAAGAATGAGGAACATCAATGTAAGATTTATAGAAATTGTCTTTTAGCAGGAGTTTCTGCTGTCTGTCAGTTTGCATTATGCTAATCATTCATTACTAATGTATTTAAATCAGTTCTTTGAAGTGACATCACTTTAGATTTTAGAAAAAGCTAAATGGGTAGCTGTGGTTTTTGTAAAAACATGCACCACATCAATTACGCTTAAGATTCATTGCTCTGTGCATTAACAAACAAGCAGATATTGCCTCTAGCTGTCTCTCTGTGATTTTCTTTATTATAGCTAAGTAATCTAAGAAATAATTCAGGAAGGAAGAATTGGCTAAAGGAACACATATTTTACCAGCTGCCTTTATTATACAAAAGCAATATCCCAGTAATTGGAAAAGAAATGATATTTCATGGTGGCAAAAGATTACAAATTAATGGTGTAATTGTGAAATAATTATATGAATGCCATTATTAGCATTCATTGTTGGATTTTTGGATGCAGTTGGATTTATTGCTGGAGAGAAGGTATGGAAAACAAGAAATCTCCCATAATAGGATTTGGTTTTGATAAGGCACATGCATATGAATCTGCTACAATATCCTCAGTTGAAATGAATAAATCAGATCAGACCTCAATCCTTGAAATTAACATCCCTGAATTTGAATGGAAGAAAATATATCCATTATCAAAGGCAAGCTCTGAGCCCTAAACATTTATAGCAAATAATCCCACAGTGGTCCCCACAGTTCATATTTATGTAGTAAGTACAGCAGTATTGATTTTGTTATGATATCAGAAAAACAAATATAAATCAACAATATAAAGTGATACATAAAAACTGTAAAAAAGTAGATCTATCATTTCTTTCCTAAAGCATACAATCTTTTCTAGACAGACCTTGTAAGTAACTTCTACAATGGTTACTGATCAGAAAATTAAGCAGTCAACTTCTTAATTGGAATAAAAGAATGAAAAACGAAAAAAGGGGAAGCTAGCATATATGAAAGAAAACATAGATTAGCTAAAAAGAACAATAAAATGACTTGAAGTCTTAAACATTTCTGCCATCTTTTCAAAATGATTCTTGAGAGGTAGAAGAGACTCTTACTTAGTTTCTTTTTCTTTGTTTTTCTCTGTATGATCATATCTATTCTTCACCATTTGAATAGCTCTATTTAATGGGTAAAATGGGCTGCATGTAATTTGATATTTATCCTTGAAAACTCCTTGGATTTTCAGTTCCTCCATACATGTGTATTGAAAGCATGAATCAAAAGCTAATGGCCTTAGGAGCCTTTTCGGTCATCTTAATTATGCAGGTTATTCCCATTAAAGTACAGTAAATGTGATACATGTAAGAAAAAAAGCACAATTGTTTTAAATGTGAAAAAAAAATATAAAAAGAGAAGCAAAAATATCATAGAAATAGCAGTTTGTGCATTTTCAGGGAGAAATATCAGCAGATATTACAAAGAAAATGCCATGATATTTCATATCAAATGGGCACTGATTTAATCTCAGGAAAATAATGAAGCTTCTTCTTAAAATAACTGATGATTTGATGACTCACACTTAAGTTACATGAGCCAAGAAAGTGTTCTGTTATGCCAGCCAAAATATATGTGAAACCTGAAAGAAGGGAGCTTGTGAATTAATTACTAAATGTCTCCATTTTTGAATGTACAAAAGCCAAATAGTATGAATTTTAAATATTAAAACACTCTAATCTTTATTTATCATTTTAATATGTTGGAATCATGGAAATTGCCCAACAACAAAAGATAGTTTTGAGGAACAGAGATTTCTTAATTTCATTAAGGCACAAAAGAACTTTCTGGATTATTCTAAAAGCACCTAAGACTATATATTTTTTTCTTTATATTTTTACAAATTAACCTTATAGTATTTTTAAAAAACAATAAATACTGTAATATCTTAAATATAGGTACTACTATTAGCCATTTGCAAGAACACTAGAACAAAGAATTAAATATCCTATATTAAAAATCGAATGACTATGTATCTTACAGAACATTACATATAATCTTTTTTAAAATGTATTTTTATTGCACTTAAAATAATGGCAGAGAAATGGGGCAAAAACCCATAAAGATAAAAATACATGCATTGTCAAAGAAAAAAGCAGAAGACAGTTTTTAAAAAATAAAAAATAAACAAAAGGTATGATATATCATTATAACTGTAAATATTTACAATTCTATCTATAGTTAAATGCTGTAATTATTATCCAAGTACATAAACAATATATTTTTAACTATAATATTTTTTACCTTACAGTATTTTATATAAATGAGTTGACATGATTCTTACGAGCTTAATAATTGTCATTTCAAAAGTATCAATATTTTTAACAATCTAAAACTGATTCTTATAAAGTAATAACTCTCATGCCATATTATGATGAAGGTTATAAGCCTGTTAGATATGTTTTGCTAAGCAGAAGCACTAAACCAGTAAATCAGTCTTATGTATTAATCAGTGCATGGATGAATAGTGCCAATTGTATGACCAAATTCATGTTCCCATCATTTTTAGGATATGGAGAAAACAGGGTGCATGAAGTCATGAACATAAACTCTTAACTCAATAACAACAAAATTAATATTCTTTACATACATGTTCTCTAATTCACACACTGATTTTAAATATAACCTCTGCCTCCAAGAAAATAAAACTGGAACTATATACCATACCCACATTTCCAATGAAATTATATGATAAACCTATGCTAAATTTCAACCTTATTTTAAATGTAACTAACCCTGAAATATGTCTTAACAATTAAAAGGTAAAGGTAAAGGTTCCCCTTGCACATATGTGCTAGTTGTTCCCGACTCTAGGAGGCGGTGCTCATCTCCGTTTCAAAGCCGAAGAGCCAGCACTGTCCGACGATGTCTGCATGGTCATGCAGCCAGCATGACTAAACACCAAAGAACACTGTTACCTTCCCACCAAAGATGGTCCCTATTTTTCTACTTGCATTTTTTAGGTGCTTTTGAACTGCTAGGTTGGCAGAAACTGGGACAAGTAGCAGGAGCGCACCCTGTTATGTACTAGGGATTCTAACCACTGAACTGCTGACCTTTCGATCGACAAGCTCAGCATCTTAGCCACTGAGCCACTGCATCCCTTTTTTATTTTTTAATTTAATTAATTTAATTTCCATAACAATTACTCTGACATTAATTTTAATGAGATCCCTCAATGAAATGGAACTACAATCTGAATTTCACCCTATCTCCAATGCAAAATATAGGATTAATTTATCCCTAAAACAAAATATAATACATAACATGTCTAAGCACCATTATAAATAAAAATAAAAATAACTCTTTTACATTTTTGATAATATTAGTCTTAAATAGAAATATCCCCTAATACTATATCTCATTTTACCTTCTCCAAAGTGACAACTGCTTCTAATATGGCTAAGGTATTTTTATAAGCCCTGTGATGATCTGGAACAAGCCCATAGTTGGCATGCGTATGCATTCCTGAGCTACCTTAGATGACAAAATGGAGAAATTGAAATACATCACTTGATAAAAGTCGAATATTACTTATAGTCTGAAAAGTGATATTACAAGAACCCAATATGAGTTTGGGAAAAATTTTAAATTCTACAAATACTGATAGGTAGTTTGTATGCGATCTGTTTCAAGGAATAAAGACCATTGACAGAAGCTAAAATGGACTTAATTCTTGCTTTTTATTTCTTGCTTTACTACTACTTATTCATTTTCTGTGGTTGCATAACATTATTACACCAAGAGGGAATAGTATGATCAGAATGTACATAGTATATCTGCTTAGGTTTAGTTATTTCTGAAAACACAGGAAATTAGAAAAAAGCACATTATATTTTATGTTAAAACTAAAGTAACATCTAAAAATCACAATATAAACAGGCATATAATATTATGTGTAATTTCAATATTGTTATCAAATTGTGCTTCAAGAATCTGAAATTGCATTACCAGTGCTATTTAGTAGGAAAATAAATAAATAATCCATACTAGATAAAAGTGTTATTGAATTAGAAACCTTTCAAGGGTCCATAAACTTCTTCTGAAGGGGATCTGTCTCTAAAAAACCTCCTCAGGCTAAATTCTGAGACTGTTCATTTGCACAAAACCTATTGCTAGAGTCACAAATCAATTTCATTTTCTGAAGTACACCCACTGATCTCTCAGCCTTTGAAAGTGTAGTGTACAGAACTGCTTCCTGTAAGTTTTATTTTCAAAACCAAAAAATTCGTTCTTAATAGCAGCAATTGCCCTCCATCTCCACTTCTTCTTTTCAAAAATCAAAACCTAAATTAAATTCAGGCTCTTGTTCTCTTTAAAAAAAAAGGTTAGGTGAGAGAGAAAAACAATATTTTCTAGGCAGCCCTAATCTGTCATGAGAAATTCAAGAAATGTAATTATATAGCAACCATCATCCTTTCCAATTGTTTTCTTGGGCTGACCATGTAAGAATAACTCTCAAGATAGTTGAGACCTTTCTCCTGCCACTTCAGTTTGATAGTCACTAGCATGCCCTGGGTTCTAATCAGGCTTGGAATCCCCACCCTTAGGTCTGAGTAGGCAAAGCAACTGATTTTGCTGTAGACTAGTGTTTATCAACCTTGGCCCCTCGGCGGGCTGGGAGTTTAAGTCCATACATTTTCCAGTGGCCAAGGTTGAGAAACACTGCTGCAGACTGTGAATTAAAATCTCTTCTGTCCAAAGCACAAAGTCCCATTGAGGATATATGATGGTTGCTCTGGATGTTCCTTTATCGTCACAGCCTTTTCCCAAAGAGTTCAGAACAATGTGTATTTTATCCCTCCCACCAAACCTCTCATTTTATTCTCCTAGCGAAAGGCTAATTTAGAGGTCTCCGCAACTGCCCATAGCTGTCGCCACATACCTATGCTGTGAAGGAGTTGAAGGGTAAGCAGAGGCTGCACAGGGCTGCAGTTGGGCTGACTCAAACACCTCCAAAATTTCAACTGCAGAGGTATGTGCTCTGTATGCTGATTGGTTGATGTTCAATACTTTGTTGTTTAAGGGCCCCTTAGTCAGAATGTTAAAATGTGATGTCATATAAAAGGAATGACAAAGCAACCATCCCCAAATGACAGATGCATACATCATATGCAGTGCCAGAGAAGTCTGCTTGAGCCTTAAACTGAGCTATCTGAAGATGCGAGATCCCACAAAAAGTTACGGGAAATAAGAGGGCTAAGATCCTGTGGGATTTCCAAATCCAGACAGACAGGCAGGTACTAACTAATCAACCAGATATCGAGATAGTAGACAAAGATCAGAAGATAGCAGTGATAGCAGTGTAAAGTGACAGGAAAATCAGGAAGGAGTATGAGAAACTGGAGAAGTTCCAGGCCTACAGGATGAACTGGGGATGATATGCAAAGTAAAGGCCAAAGTGGTTCCAGTGGTGATGGGATCTGTGACTCCTAAAGTGGGAGAATGGCTCCAACAGATCCCAGGAGTTATATCACAGCTCTCTCTTCTGTGCAGAATGCTCCAACTCTCAGGCCTATGGTAGAAGACTCAAGACTGAGGAAGATGCATACCACACATAAGGGTGAGAAGGGAATTCTTTTTCCTCAACATCAGTCTAATCTAATCTAATCTATCATGTTTATGTCTATCTCTCTATCATCTCTCTATCAATCATCTATCATCACTCTCTCTTTTCATACATACACACATGTGCACATACTGTATATATCACAGATTATATATATTACACACAGAATCTATTACACAAATACATACAAACACATACAAATATCTATGTTTGAAGACTTCCTTCTATGAAATACAGGATAATCAATTATGTGGATAGAGTTGAGCAATATGCAACCTCAGAAATCAATCGAAAGCTTTCAACCCAGGCTCTTATCTAACCACAATGAATTTCAATTTCCCATTCCCTTGGGAGGCTGAAAAAGCAAGACCTAAAAATATGCCTCATATATATCTCCACCAAACAGAAGAAGGGACAAAATTCTAGCCCCTCATAAGTATGTTGCAACCCTCCTTGCTCTCTGACCTCACTTTGCCCACTATGGGTGTGAAACATCAAAAGATGCTGCACTCTTGCCCTGTCCTACAATAACAATGATGGGAAACAATAGATCTTGGAAAAAGGAACTCTTTCATGAGCAGTTCCTGAAAAACAAATGTTGATAAGCAAAATCAGCTAGTTCCATTCTCCCAAAAATACCAAATCAGAAAGAATGAGAAAGAAACAAACAGTAGAGCTCTCCTTTTGCAGGAATAAATGTCGATTCATTCTATAAAAGCTTTATTTTCGATAAAGAGAAGAAAACCACAGCTCTCAAAACCAAATTTGTTAAAAGTGCCTGAAGGGTGAAAGCTTCTCCTGCATATAGGAGAAACTCCACTGATAAAAATTCTCTTAAAGCTTCTCAGAGGTATTATTAGCCAGGTAACAACTGACCCTCTATAATTAAGATTGGAATGATGTTTTTCTCCATCCAAGGGAAGCAAGGCAATAAGAACAAGTGGCTCAGAGATATATATTGATAGAAGATTGTACACTACTAAATGATCCTCTCTGGAT
The DNA here is from genome assembly GCA_032468115.1 of Grayia smithii. NCBI lineage: Eukaryota > Metazoa > Chordata > Lepidosauria > Squamata > Grayiidae > Grayia > Grayia smithii. The sequence continues at coordinate 174,466 of JANHFM010003145.1, forward strand.
TCATAATTCACAGTCTTACGCCCAGCCAAATGGCCCATATGGTTCTCAGTTGAACTCATTTTAATCACAGCCACTATTTTGTGCAAAAGCATTAAAAAAGAGAAATTCAAGTTTCCTACTAGTTATTTAATGGAGATTTAATTGAAAGGCTATGTGAGAACATTTACTATAAATAGGCTGAGTTTGGGCTTCAGGTAGAAATTATATTAAAAAAATACACTTGGAAAGATTCAAACCATGGCAAGGAGCTTTCATATTACCCTTGAGACATAGAAATTTGTATAATTAAATGCAAATACTTATAATGCTTATAAAAATGAATATTGTTTAGGATAGCTAAGATGGGATAGATACGATCTTTTCTGTAGCCTACAAGCAGCGCCTTAGTTCACATTCACAAAAGGTCTCTTCAAGCACAAATTTGGTAATTCATCATAGAGTATTTGGGACTATAATAATAAGGGCTCTACATTATTTTATTAACATATTTAATATGGCAGCTGAGAACCCCCAGGAATACACCACCAACATGGAGCCAAATTATTTTCTTTTCTTTTAAACATCAAACATATTGGGGACCTAATGCATGCTTCTCCTTTTTCTCCTTCCTTCCTTCCTTCCTTCCTTCCTTCCTTCCTTCCTTCCTTCCTTTCCTAGGGAAGGAGTTACCTTAACAATCAATCAAAACCTATAATAATAAAAAGGGCTGAATTTGGATTTCATTCATGCTATCTTTGACCATGTTCACTATAAACTTTAGAGAGATTTTTAAGTGGACTTCAGAATAAATTAGCTGTCAATTCTTGAAGTACATGGGGTAGTGGTGGTAGAAAATTCAGGTCTCAATTCCTCAAACATACTCCTCACAGAAAGTTTCCATTAGAATTCTGGAAACTAAGAGCATGGTAAAGTGGGCTTTCTCAATTTGCTACTATTCTTATATGTTCAGACAATATTGACTGAGTTTTCCTACAGTACTATCCTTATGCATCTACTTGTTTCAGAAAGTTGAAACTAAGCATTCCTGAGTTGAGCTATGATTTAAGAAACTAAAATCCCTTAGAAGAGCAAAGGTTCTTACCATAGTGATCACATTAGCTGCTGGGATGGGCAGATTTTCCACTTCCTGGTGCTCCCCTGTCATAGCTAGGAGATTGAGACTTGGATCAAATGCCGGTCTGGAGAATGCTGATTTAACTATGATTGCAGGGTGCAACTTGCCTATTTTTACATGTGAAGGCAAGTGGAAATTTTTTCCATAATACTTCTGATCGCTGGTATCCAAACTTTTCTCAATACTTTGTGCTTGATGATAAATGAACATTGGTTTCCAATTCTTCCTCTGATGAACTGCCAAAAAGTGTCCATTGTCTCCTGAAAAACATCCTATTTAAGAAAAAAGAAGAAAACCCTTAAAACAGAGCAAAAATACTTCAGGATATCATGTTAAATTATTCTTCATAGAAAAGGAAAAAAATATTTGGTCATTCAACCGAACATTACTGTTATGAGGTATAAGCAACATTGGGTAATGTCTTAAAAGTCAGATCTCAGACTTATACTGGAGCCTAAAATTACGAATGAATGCATATGACTAATTTGTGGTCAATTTAGTGATACTTAACTTTTAAATTTTTTATTAAAAGTATACCTTCACGCATTTAAATGGTAATTTTCTCTGACGTATACATTTTATGGGCATATTTTCTAATATTCAATTTTGTCAAGCCCCTTGTGCAGTTTTGTGCACCATTTCCTCAGTTATATAAGATAATGCACAACTGTATATAAAATGTTATTTCCTGTATATTTCCTATAAGCATACAAAGGAAGGTACAAAATACTACCAAGCAGGTATTTCAATAAACAATTTCATTCTATCGGTAGGTCATGTAAACATGCAAACAAACTGGGTACTAAATATAAATTTCTCTTCAGTAAACTGAAAAAATCAGTGCTAGAATAAATTTGTCTTCTTAATCTTTGTTCAGCTGCATTTCTTTTCCTCCACAGAGAGGACTTGCTTCACACCTCAGCAGAAGGATGTGGACACAGTCAACAAAGCCATAATAGAAGAAGTGAGAAATGTGCAGCAGCGGTAGCAATCACTGTAATTTACTGCTATCTGTACATACATGATGGAGAAGTCTAGGCAGTGGGGAAGACCAGGGAGATCTTCCCACTATTCTTGTGGTACTTCCTTCAATTGTGCTATGCTTTGGTGGGAATAGAAAGAAGGGTGAGCCCCAAGACTTATTATTTCTGTTTGTTAAAGGGAAAAGAAGCCACAACACTGCTACAGCTGGGGAATGAAGTGTCATCACAGCTTAGATGGCAAAGAAAAGCCCTAGTAAATCATTCTTTCCTCAATGGGTTGTAAACCATTGTGCTGCAGCTATCAATACTACAGAGAACATAGCACTTTTGTCATCAAATCTAAAGGTTTTTGTGCATATGGAATATAAGGCAGAGAAGAAGTTGTGTGGGTGTCTATATGTGTATGTAAATTATGTGTGTGAGAATATTCTGCTAAGGCAGAATATCAGCAAATAGCCCGAGCCTTTAAAGATGAAGTGAGAAACAATGAACAAAGGCTTGCAACAAAAGTAAAAAATTACAAAAAAAGCTTCTTCCAACATGTTAAAAACAAGAAAAGTTCAAGGAAACAATTGGTTCATTGCTGGCAGAAAGTGGCAAGAAGGTGACAAGTAACGGAGAAAGCAGAACTATTTAACTGCTTTTTTGCATCTGTCTTTACACAAAAGGGAAAAAACAGTCCAATCTATCAAAAACAGCACCACAAAAAACAGATTAGGAACACAAGTTAAAATAGGGAAGAAAATGGTAAGTGAACACCTGTCTACCATAGATGAGCTCAAATCACCAGGACCAGATGGATTACACCCCAAGGTTCTGAAGGAACTGGCAGACAAGATCTCAGAACCACTGAATTATATCTTTCAAAGATCCTGGAATCCCAGGGAACTGGAAAAGAGTGTATGTAGTTCCCATCTTCAAAAAAAGGAAAAAAAAATAGATCCAGGAAACTACAGACCTATCAGCCTGACCTCACTATCAGGGAAGATTCTGGAAAAGATAATCAAGCAACAAATCAGTGAACACCTAGAAGCAAACAAAGTAATAACCAAAAGCCAACATGGCTTTGTCAAAAACAGATCATGCTAGACTAACCCTATTACATTTTTTGACAAAGTGACAAAATTAGTGGACCAGAGGAATGCTGTTGATATAATTTACTTGGACTTCAGTAAGGCATTTGATAAAGTAGACCATAACCTACTACTTCATAAAATAGAAAAATGTGGGTTAGACATTATCACTACCAGATGGATTCATAACTGGCTGACCAACTGCACTCAACGTGTAGTCCTCAATGGAACTGCATCTACATGGAGGGAAGTATGCAGTGAGGTACCCCAAGGCTCTGTTTTAGGCCTAGTACCAGTGGTGAAATTCTCCATGGTTTGCCACTGGTTCACTGCCCACACATGCGCAGTGTGCACCAAATGCACATGTGCAGTGCTCACCAAATGCACCCTATGTGCCAAATGCACACTGCATGTGCATGTACAATGCACACCAAATGTGCACGGAAAAAGGCTTCAGAAGGTAAGTAGAACAGCAAGGGGGGAACAGCTGTGCCACGCTTTAGATTGCTAGAAAGCAGGATTTCCTGCTTTCTAGTGAATATCGCGTGGCACAGCTGATTGTCAGAAATACCGGTTCAGGTGAACCGGTAGCTTTTTTAACTACCAGTTCATGCGAACCGGTAGCTTTTTTTTACTACCATTTGCCCAAACAATTCCCTTTTAGTACTACCGGTTCTCCCGAACTGGTGTGAACCAGTAGCATTTCACCCCTGCCCAGTATTCTTCAACATCTTCATCAATGATTTGGACGAGGGGATAGATGGGGAACTCATCAAATTTGCAGATGACACCAAGCTAGCAGGAATAACCTATACTCCAGAAGGTAAGCTTAAGATACAGAAGGAGCTTGACAGACTTGAACATCTAACAAAATGAAATTCAATGGTGAAAAAAGTAAGGTTTTACATTTAGGCAAGAAAAATAAAATGGACAGACACAGTATATGTGGTACCTCGCTTGATAGTAGTGACTGTGAGAGGGATCTTGGAGTCCTAGGGGACAATCAATTAAATATGAGCCAGCAATGTGCTGCAAAAAAGCCAACACAGTTCTAGACTGCAGAAACAGAGGGATAGAATCAAGATCACGTGAAGTGTTAATACCACTTTATAATGCCTTGGTAAGGCCACACTTGGAAT
>JANHFM010003145.1:293257-307154 GCA_032468115.1 Grayia smithii
GGTTCGGTGATGTCACAGCGTCACCGCTACCTATTCGCGCGAACCGGACCGAACCGGGGGCAACCCACCACTGGACTGTGGCATGTGCCAGTGCCACTGCCAAGAGGCAAAAGGGGTGGAGCTGCCCCATGCTCCCTGTACTGGCTTACCTCAGGGCCCCCACAGCCAGACCATCCATGCCCTAACACCTGTTTTGCCTCATGGCAGAAGCTCCACCAGCTCCATCCAGAAGGACCCCGCACAGTTGCCGGCCCACTTCTTCTGCTTGCTTGTAGCCGCAGTGGAGCAGGAGGCTGAGTGACATGTTGGTGTTTTGGCCATGAGGTGAAGTGGGGGGTGGAGTGCCCCACAGGCCTTACACCAGCTTGCCTTAGGGTCTTTGCAGTCAGACAACCCATGCCCCAATACCTGCTTCGCCTCACAGCCGTGGCACCAACACACCATTGGCCTCCTGCTCTGTTGCAACTGTGAGCAAGCAGAAGAAATGGCCCGCTGCTGGCGCTGCTGTCATGATGCAGGTGTCAGGCATGGATGGCCTTGCTGGTGAAGCCAGTGAAAGGTGCATGGGGCACCCCCTCGCCTCGTGGCTGCAGCACTGCGAGCAATCATTGCACAGGCTCTTAAGTAGGGCTTATTTGTGGGGTAGGGCTTATATTAGACATTTGTAAAAAAAACATGTTCGGGCTTATTTTCAGGATAGGTCTTATTTTCGGGAAAAACATTGCAATGCTGTGCTACAATAAATCAGTATTTTTTAAATCCTAGATACCACATTCATATCTAGTATTAAAATACTGACTGTTCTTGTACTGTACCTATATTACAGGGATATATTTTATTAAACTATAGAATATATGGTCAAAACATGCGCAATATATTAATAAAATTATGCTGGATTATATTATTTAAACTGCATGACTTTTTCTTGAATGATCTGGGCATTTTAAGTGAATTCGTGAAAAATTTCATGTAATATTCCCTTTTATATGCTATATATAGAACAAAATAAAATATTTTTGGTTTCTTGTAAAATATTCTTGGTAACTTGCTTGTCTTTGGTGCATAACACAGCTTTTAAACTATGTGCATGTTAGCCATTTATTATAAATTGCATATAATGTATTGTTTATGAGTTAATGGATTTAGTTTCAAAAGTGCCAAAACTTTGATCAACTCAGCTAAAATGAGGTTCCGTTGCATAAGTCTGAGATTGGCATACCTTATTTACATTATGATAGGAAGCACAATCACTAATTAAATATTTTACTATCTACAAATAGAACAATGGCTCTTAAGAATAAAATAAAATAAAAGATCAGTAGACAGGAAACATTTGTGGCAGTAGATTTTAAGAATACTTTATAAACCCTTTAACTGAGTTATATATTCTGTAATATATTCTACTGTAACTTCTTAGCTTGGTATTTTGAAAATTAACTCTACTGGATTCAAATAAAATGTAACTTTATTATATTTTATCAATGTATAGTATATATTTGTCATATATTGGTTTTTTAAATTTAAAAGATGAACATCATGAAAATGAATTTAAAACAGTTGTATACAGATCTAAACTTTTTCCTGAGTTTTTTTAGATTTGTAGACAAGCAATTTACAATCTATAAATACTTCACATCATGTATAAGGAATTCTGAACTAAGATCCTAATTCAGATAATATTGGCTAATTTAGGAGAGTGAGCAGATTTTAATATAGTGGGGCTTTTGCGTAAATGTTCTTAGAACAGGAACCAGTTTGATATAATGTCAAGGCATCAGGCTGAAAACTAGAAGACAGTTCTGGTCCTGTCTTTGGCAAAAATACATCTGAGTAACCTTGAGCCAGTCACACACTATCGGCTCTAAGAAGCAGACAATGGAAAACCACTTCAGAAATCTTGCTAAGACAACTGCAGGTGCTTGTCCAAGTTATTGTAAAAAGTCAAAACTGACTTAAAAGCATCAAAAAAGAAAAATGTTCTTAGACTTGTTCTATAAATATTATTGAAGCTTGGTCATGGTTGTTGTTTTTTTATTATTATTTTTATACAATTTTCTTTGTTCTATATAAAATTTCCAAATCTACAGTGGCAGTGTACTGTCTGGATACAATCTCTTTTAAGTACAACTAACAGGCCTCATACATACAATAACTATAACTATTCTCAAAGTTTATTCCCCATATTCTTCACTTATCCTTATTAAACATTTTCCATTATTTAATAAAACACTCTGTTCAGTTTTATGTATAATTGGTTAATAATATCAAGCATTATAAACCTCATATGAACATCACATTTGTAACCATTATCCTCTAATTCTGTTAATCATAATGTTTACTTACTCTGGTTATTCAATATTCAATATTTAATTACACATTTATTTCATCTTTATTTACATATCCTCCTCAGGGGTGGGTTCTACTTACCTTTACTACCAGTTCTCTTCCTGCACGCACGCACGCACGATTTGCGCGCATGTGATTGCTTCGCTCGTGCGTGCGCCCAAAGCATGCTACCGTACATGCGCAGTAAGTTTTTTCCAGGAAAAACCTCGAAACAAGTGCTCTGCACATGTGCAGAGCGCTATTTTCGGGGGTTTTACCAGATAAAAGTAAGTTCGGGCACGCAGGTGGGCCCCGGTCTGGGCTGCGGAGAACCAGTTCGGTGATGTCACAACGTCACTGCTACCGGATCGTGCGAACCGGACCGAACTGGGAGCAACCCACCACTGATTCCTCCTCCATTCTAAGTTTCTAACTTCTGCTTCTATTTTCTAACCATTGATAGAATAGTTCCCAAATTAAAAAGTAATCTGTTTTTTTCTTATTCTTAATTGTCAATGTTAATCTATCCATTTTAGTACATTCTACTCTGTAGGTATATTATAATTTTTCCAGTTTTGTGCATATACAATTCTCGTTGCTGTGACCACATGTAAAATTAAATACATATTTCTTTTATTATATTTCTCCAGTAAGATGCCCAACAAGAACGTCTCTGGTTTTAAATCTATTTGTTGCTTTGTCATTTCTGCTAACCATATTTTTATTTTTAACCAATACTTTATTACCATAGGACAAATCCACCACATATGATAAGAAGAACCTGGTATCTGTTTACATTTCCAACATCTGGAAGAGATATTTTGAAACATCTTTGCCATTCTTGCTGGTGGCAAATGCCACCTGTAAAACATTTTGTTAAGATTTTCTTTATAGGCTGTTGACATCATCGATTTATAGTTTCTTTCCCAGAGTTTTTGCCTTTTGTCTGGTTCTATAGTATAGTAAACTTTTTGGACCATTTTGGACCAAGTGGCCACCACGCCAAATCAGTTCCTTGATTTTTCAATTCTTGTTTTGATTTTAATTCCCCTTATTCGTTTACAATATCTTTATATCTTGTAATTTTTTCTAGATCAAGAACATTTGGATGTATTAGTGCTTTCATCATGGATTGTGGATTCTAGTTATGTCCCCGTTCCTGTAGCGGATCTTGATGGAAATTTACTTTCCCGACTCTTCTGTAAATTAATTGTCCAAAGTCCATCAAAAATAGCATTAAAGCCTTCCTGTTATTAATAGTATAAATATATAATAAATAAACCATAAATAAATAATTTCTTGTATAGATAGATGATAACTGCCTCAAAAACAGTCACTTTCAGGGTTCAACTTTTAAGTTTCAAGGCAGATTGTGTTAGTTCCAATGCTTGAAGCAAAACACCAAGCTCTGCCTTGGACAGGCTAGTTGTTTACCCAGGCCAGTAGTTAGTTTCACTTACCTTCGCTACAGGTTCGGAACTGTGAGCATGCGTGTGCACTTGCTTCGCTTGTGCACAGCACTTCTGTGCTTCTGTGCATGCGCAGAACCTTCTGTGCATGAGCAGGGTGTCTTGATGACATCCAGACAGGTGAGAACCGCCGCCACTCCCATTCCCACCACCACTACCACTACTGGTTCACCCAAACGGGCGAACAGGTAGAAACCCACCACTGACCCAGGTCCTTCTCTCGTTCAGAGGGAGAGTGCTCTTGCAATTAAACTAAAAACAGTGCTTGAAATACATGGGTTTCTATGTGACATATTCTCTGTCATTCTACTTTGTAGCAGAAAGCTATCTGCTTGAAAGGCTATTTAGCCCAAGTAACAGCTATAAGAAGGGAACACTTTTAGCAACTGTTTGGCAACTAAGACATACTGTTTTCCAATATAACTGGATGCCATTATATATCTTTCTGAGGAGGCACAGTCAGTTGTTAGTCAATGAAACTCTGAAGAGCAACTCGGAGTGATGCTTATGGGTTAGTTAAATGGATGGCTAGTAGGAAAGTGTAGAAAATAGGGCAGATGATAGAAATATCTAAGAACCATTAACTAGATAAAAGGTACTAAAGAACTTTTTAAACCCTAAGAAACAAGATAATATCTGTAATGACTCAGGCAGATGCTTCCCTTATTCACGGGAATATAAACCAGTTTGATGTAGTGGTTAATCACCAGGCTAGAAAGTGGGAAATTGTGAGTTCTAGTCCCACCTTGGCCATGAAAGCAATTGGGTGACCATGGGCCAAACACTTTCTCACAGCCCAACTCACTTCATAGGGCTGTTGTTGTGGGGAAAATATAAGAAAGGTGTTTTAATTACATTTGCTGCCTTGAATTATTTGTAAAAATAATAAAGGTGGGATATAAATATATTTTTAAAAAATAAGAGGGGAAGATGCAACAGAATCAGATTTGCAAGAGTCTGTCATTATAGTTAATATCGATAAAAGTAGTCCTGTATGGGGCCCAAAACCAAGAATAATATCGTGTTTCTCCAAAAAGAAGGTTGGGTCTTATTTTCTTTTGACCCCCTGAAAAAACAGCTAAGCCTTTTTTTGGAGGGTTCTAATTATTGACTCACCTCACAGTGGTGGCACCCAGCAGGAGCCCCCTGCTGGCCCACTTCTTCTGCGGCCTCTTGCCGCCACTCACACGCATCGCCTGGCCTTTGTTTTGCCTTCAGATGCCTGCTGGAAGGCATCTGCATCCAATAACAGAGCTCTAGATCGATCCAGAGCTCTGTTATTGCTGCAGATGCCTTCTGGAAAGCCCACTGCAGCTGATAATAGAGCTCTGGACCAATCCAGACCTGTTATTGGCTGCAGATAACAGACACCGGCAGGCATCTGAAGGCGAAACGGAAGCCAGGGCAACGTATGTGAGTGGTGACAAGCAGCCACAGAAGAAGGCGAGGCAGGTATCAGGGTGTGCAAGGCCTGGTAAGTAGGGCAGCTCCACCCCCCATCACCACCCTAGCTTATTTTTACCTGTGTGCCTCGCCCGACCCCCTGCATCCCAGGGTGGGTGGGATCTTAATTAGGGCTAATCTTATAGGTGGGGCTTAATTTGATTGCATGAACTCAAAAACATGATAGGGCTTCTTTTCAAGGTAGGTCATCTTTTTTAAGAAACACGGTATACTTCCAAGCTGAATATTTTATTATTATTTTATTATTAAATAATAATATTTTATTATTAAATCTTGCCAAACTAAGGATTCTACTATCTACATCTATAACATACCCAGTAAACTATTAGGGAAGGGCTGTCTTCATCCTTGTTGTCTCATACATAATATTTGGACTAAGTTGCTTCTTATCCCTCTCACCCCTCTCACCTGGGAATTCACCTCTTCACTACATTCTATTACATCATGATCTTCCTGCGGAGGTGATTTCCTGTTGGAGTCTACCTGTTGGAATGTGGGACAGTATTACAACCACCAAAGAAAAAATATCAGTGAAAAGGACAGTTGCAAAGGAAGCAGCAGCAGATCCTCTTCCCACTTCAGGTAGCCATAGCTTTAGTCAACATGGACTGTTTTTGGAGTTAGAATATCATGGCCATCACTTAAAAACAAATAATTATATGGTAGAAATTATAATATACCCTGAAGATGCTAACCATAAATTGTTGCTTATAATCACTGTTCCCCAGAGGAATTTATCAGAGGCATCATATCTGAAAAAGCCTGTAATCTAGGGATACACTGGAACAAGTTAATTTAAGATGCAGGCATTCCTTAATTTATTATCTAATTTTAGATTATAAAACTATTTTTTTTATAATTCAATCCATGCTATAGATTATGCCATTATTATTTTCCCCAAATATATTGTGTGGACTATGTCTAGGATCATTGTATCTTATATGAAGATATGATAAAAGAAAGAGTGGCAGGATCTAGGTCATATACAAGACAGTTGTTAATCTTGCTGGAGGAAGAAAAACATGTGAACTGATTAAAGAGCAAAACAAAACAAAACCAAAAAAAGCTTTAATCAGTGTAACTGTCAAGCTAGTGCAACTCTAAAGTCCTTGGTTTAGACAGAAACATCACACAGAAAAGAAATTTATTTCTGACTAAACATAAAGAACCCCACATTTTCTTTTTAAGTATATTTTATTTGAAAGTGCAGCACAAAATATGTTCCTTTATTTGAAAGGAAAGATTCAGGCTGGGTATTTCTAAACATTTCCAGCTTTTCCAATTTGTTGACAAAATGTGAATTATTTTGGAGCTGTGTCCCTGTGGTTTGTCATGTTGGTTATTATATTGAAAAATTACTTATAAAAAGGCTTTGACACTGAACTTTACAAATTTGTTCCAACTGACCTTGTCTCAATTATTTGCCATTCTAGCACATTGTTATTTGCCTTGTACAATACTGGAAAAACTGTAGCAAAAGACCTAGAATTTTATGTGCTTACAAATAAAGAATCTGCTTTAAATAAAGAAATCAACATGCTTATCTCAGTCCATTTTCTCTCAGATGTATAAAGTTTGCTTTCTGCAGAATCCCTCATAAATTCTTGCATGTATTTTTCTTTTTAATTCAGTGAAAATGAACATTTAAATATATTTGTAAATTATCCTTTTCTCTGCAAAGTTTAAGCTAATAAAATTAATCTACAATTTCTAAATCTTCAGAATTTTATCTAAACTATTATTGTGGTTATATTGTCAATCAATCATAAATGTATTTATTCATAAAATGGGCTTTTCGTGGAACTTCACCTTTACTTTTCATGAAATAGTCTAATCATTATATTCACCTGATCTAGTTAAATGGACTATAATGCCAATAGAGGATTGGAATTCCTGGTCTTGTCTTTATCCTGTACAATAGGGAGGAGATTTGTTTGTAAATAATGGTAGCAAAAGACACTAAAAGTTGACTGAAAAAGCCATGGGATCTGCGCACATCATGTTTCTGTCATATATAAGTTTCTGTTCTGCTGAAGTGTTTGTGTTATCTGCTTCATACATTACAGTACTGAGAAGTTACAGCTCAGTGGTGGGTTTCAAATTTTTTTACTACCAGTTCTGTGAGTGTGGCTTGGTGGGCATTGGCATGGCTTGGTGGGCGTGGCTTGGTGGGCGTGGTAGGGGAAGGATACTTTAAAATCTCCATTCCTACCCCAATCCTGGGGAAGATTATGCAAAATCCCCATTTCCTCCCAATCAGCTGGAACTTGGAAGGCAGAGAATAGATGGGGGTGGGACCAGTCAGAATTTTTACTACCAGTTCTCCGAACTACTCAAAATTTCTGCTACCGGTTCTCCAGAACTGGTCAGAATCTCCTGAAACCCACCTCTGTTACAGCTCCTTTAATGACTGAATTGTGCAAAAGAATATATACACTCAACCTTTGTGGTTCGTGCTATACGTTTGCTTTAAATCTTGTAGAATTCTGAAGCAACATTTCTTCTCACAGCATAATTCATATCCATAGATGGTTTCATGTTGGATGATGCATTAGGACGCAAACATCAATTACTGTAACATATAAAAAAGCCATGCTATTCACAGTTGGCTAGGTACATGCACCATATTAAACCAAAATATATTTGTGGTTTATCATGTCATATGAAGCCAGCCTTTTTGGTTTGATCCATGGATTAGAATGTTATATGAACTCAATAAGTTATAGTTTATGAATGAATCATGGTTAAACAAACCATACCAATGAATATACCAAATCTATAAAATACAGTGAGAATGACTACAGAATTAAAAAGAAGTTACAGAAATAGAAATGGAAATTAGCCTATGTAACTAAAAATTATATAGATTCAGCAGAACTGATTATAATTAATTTTTTTAAAATGCAGAAAATACTACTTTTGTCTGTCCGTTTATTTATGAAACACTTTTTAATATTTTATATTTATGTTTTTTTCTTAGACGGCTTGATGCTAACCATATTAGCTTCCTACCTTCCAACTGTTTCAGCGGCTTGATGTCACTTAGATATCTGTGGCTAGATGATAACTCTTTGAGTGAAATTCCAGTGGAAGCTTTCAGAAGTTTGCCAGCACTGCAGGCAATGACACTTGCACTCAACAAAATCTATTATATTCCAGATTATGCTTTTGGAAATCTCTCCAATTTAGTAGTGCTGTAAGTTTGTATTTGATTTTAGACATAAAATTTAATTAATTTCAGCTGCTGACTTCATGAAAGTGTGTGTTTAATATACACCTAGTTCTTTTAGTAGAATAGCAAATATTTTAAATCCAAAACCTGGTTAATGAAGTCAATTGAATGCTAATATGAGGCAAAAGAACTCCAAGATGAAAATACTGATGTTTATTTTTTGTATATTTTATTTTGGCCATATGTAGAATATTAATATTTTTATATATAAATAAGCTTTATTGCCAGTTTAATCCTGAGATTAGTTGCATTTGAAAGTAAATATTTTGGGGTAGAGTAGTTTTGCCATTTTTCTACCTTATTTCAAAAATGATTGTAGCCTACCAAAAAGTTCTGTAAATGTGCAGAATGGAAGAATTCCAACTGTTAAATAGAACTGATGTAACCCAACTTAGGTTGGGTTGCTGCATTGGTGGAGCACGGATATTAACTTTTTTTTTTAGTGGAATGTCCTGTCTGCATGTTTAAAAAAAGTGAGAATGGGAGAAAAAGTTAAAATGAATAGTTAAAGATGAAACTTAAAATATTGGAGAAACATAAGGATTGTTTTAAGAATCATGTCTTGACTTGAGGACTTGTTACTTGTGGAATCTGCACTCCAGTGTTATGTAGTATTTAATCATACTTCCTGAGTCTACATACATTGGATCAATGTAAAATATTTTCTAGCTCATCATCAGCTCATACTACATGTCCAAAATATGTGCGATTTTATTTGCTGATCACCACTTCAGGAAAATAGTTTTTATTAGTTCTTCTTGTAGATACGTTTACTACCCTACTCCAAATCTGTAATGGGAAGGACAGCTTTAGCATAGTCATGCTATCATCTTCAAATGTACTCATGGAAATTTCATCCACATCCTTACATAGAATATCCTCCCATCAGAGATGAGAATGGACCCAATCCTGTTAGTCTTTTATATGGCTCTAAAAACCTGGCTGTGTTCCCAAGACATTAGATAAATTGCCTAGACAAGAAGACAGAGATTACTGAAATTTTACTGTAGATAAGTAATGTAAGCATTTGTACACAGAATGGGATTTGGTCCTGATTCAAGAGCATCTAAATTAACTTTGTAAAGAGCAAGAAAGCACTTAATCACATGTTGAAGTAAGAAAAGGACATGAGCAATATGAGAAGAGAAGTTACAGAAATAGAAATTGTTCATTTAAGCAGATTAAGAGCCAAATGAAAATGCAAATAGAGGCATAATTAGTAAAATATATTCTGTACTATCCAAATGTTCATAAAAATGATTTTCACAAATGATGGGAGAGCAGGAGTAACTATTAAAATGTTTTCTTTGCTGTAGTTTACTATACATATTTTTTTTCATTTTCTGAATGGTCTGCTTCAGGCATCTTCATAACAATAGAATCAACTTCTTGGGAAAGAAATGCTTCGATGGCCTCCGTAGCCTAGAGACTTTGTGAGTTGAGCTTTTCTATGCTTTTTCCATATTTCCATAGACATTCTTCAAATCATTTTTTAAAAATGCCTAAATGCAGATTTAGAGACGTTATTGATATTGACTCTATTGTTAAATTCTTAAGGATGTAATCCAATCCACACTTAAATGGAAGCCAGTTTGCCTTATTTTATTTTCCTTTAATTTATAGAATTGCAGTGCTATGTATTAACTTTTTTATTTTGTAAACAATGGGCATTTGAAAAGGCTAATGAATATACACTAAGAGAATAATCGATATCTCACTGTGACTAATTAAATTCTTGATCAATCTTTGAAAAATTTGGCCCAAATTAAACTATAGTTTTGTTCATATTTGCAAAAACAGGTTTTACTTATGTAGTTAAAATTGCAAAGTCTAGCAGTGTCTACCATCATGGTGTGATCTTGTAAAAACATTTTTCTTAATTTTTCTTTTATGGTTAATTTAGTAAATGACATGAACTGTAAAGATAACAGAGTATAACTTAGTCTGATCAACTTAGTCAAAAATAGTGATCTAAAGTTAAGGAGGACAGATTATTCAAGCAGAATATATCAATACATAAAATATTAAGTAAATGCAAATATCTAGTATAAAAAATCATTAATGGGCATGGATCCAGTCTACTTGAGGAACCATCTCACTCCAATGGGACTGGCCCATCCCACCCACAATGGCAGAGGGGGCACACTGTGAATCCTGTCAGCCAAGGAATTTCGGCTGGTGGATTCGAGGAGAAGAGTCTTCTCTGCCATGGTTCCTGCCCTCTGGAACATCTTATCCTATGAATTAAATCTGGTTCCCACCCTCCTAACATTTTGTAAGAGCTTTAAGACCTGACTTTGCGAGATGGCTTGGGGACTCAATAAAAAAGCTTCATCACTGGAGGTGGTTGATTAATTAAAATTTAAGCCCATCTCCCTCTCTCTGAATGTCCAGCTCCCCTCTTTAGCCAGCTTGTGTCCATAATTTTTATCAGTGTTTCTGTCTGCTGTGTTTTCATGATGGATGATATTAATATTTTTCAATGTTTTTATGTTGTAAGCCACCCAGAATTGTTGGTTACTAGATGGGTGGCAAATAAATTTTATAAATAAATAAAGTTCTATAAATGTATAAAGCTAAAAGTGCAGCACAAAACAGGTAAAGTCTTTTCTTTTAAGTATGAAGATTAGTAGTGTCTAATGTGGGGTGGTTTTTTCCCCCCCAATTCAGAGATTTAAATTACAACGATCTAAATGAATTTCCCACTTCTGTCAATGTCCTCAGAAACCTGAAAGAACTGTGAGTACAGAATTTTGGTCTTCAGCTCCTCAGTTTCCAGTGTTCATTTTGATTCATTTAAGCCCTGACATATTTATCATCCCAGTTCAAAAATCACTGCCTATTTTTCAAATATACATTTTATTTTGTAGACATTGTTTATTTCAACTTGGTAATTCTAGTTGTCTGAAATGAAAATGCAGGGATAAATTATAAAAAAACAGCATGTTCTGACATGTTGCTGAGGATGTCTGTAATAGTAGAGTATTTGCTTAATGTGCTGGTACAATTTTAGGATTGTAATGCAACATTACAAATATTAGATTATTATTAAATATTAAAGTCTTGAAGTAAGTGCATTAAAATAAGATAAGTAGATTAAACAGTAAAAACATAATTTCTAGAGAAATTTACATTATGAAGCATATTTGTTTCTCCATTACAGTTTGTAGTTTAAAAGATAAATTATATTTTGCCAACTGAATCTGTTTTCTAATATCTGAAACTGGGATGGCCAAAGTTGGTTCACCTACCTCTTCTTCCCCATGTCATTATTTACAATATACACCAAAATGTCCTGCTAAATGTGGTGGGGCAATAGAGCAGGGTTAGTTATTTATTTATCTATCTATCTATCTATCTATCTATCTATCTATCTATCTATCTATCTATTTATTTATTCCGCCCAACTCCCAAAGGGCTCCGGGCGGCTCACAACAAAAAAGTACAACAATACATTATAAAAATTTAAAAATGAGTTAGCAACAATAAAACCAATGAACCATTCATATCCTGTCTGGGGCCGGGATATGAATGGTTCTTTTCTATGGAGAGGAGGGGAAGAGTAAACATAGTATTTCCATTAGCCTAATTGTGTGACTGACAATGCTTACAAGGTTTCTGCTGTGCAAGGACCTGAGTTTGAGATTGTTGAAATAACATTGTCCAAGTTTTCCATTCACACAGAAACTGTTAAGGGGAAAATAGTTTAAATAGCTGCAGTATACATTTCTACACACATACATACATAGAGAATATAAGAGAGAGAAATGCATGTTTGTGAGGTTAGAAAGAAAAAGCAAGAAACGTGGTAAAATTTGTCTAAGTGAAAAATCAAATCTTGGATAAAAATTGATTTTTTTTAAAATATTGTGTGAGTCAATAGGAAATGAATAGGAAACTGATAATAATAGACATTTTAAAATATATATAGGTATCTACAAATGCTGACACTCAATTTCCACTCATTGTTTCATTGTTCATTTTCATTTTGTTTTCCTACTGATATATTGTTTCTTATGCAATCAATTTCCAGAGACAGCTATGATAGTCACTAATAATAGCAGCCCAAACAATGAAACAAGTTTAGTGAACCGTGCAATATTTTAGTTTCAACTTGAGCGACTTCGTTTTTGTACCTCAGTGGAAAAACAAATATTTCCAATGCAATCATTATTATTACTATTGTTAAAACTTCAGGGTTTTGTTCCGTACTAGATTATTATGCAAGCAAATAATATACTTCCCTTAATTTGGAAATAATTTGCTTAGCTCTTAAATGACAATATTTACATTGCCATTTAACAAAACTGTCATAGAAATGCTATGAAAAGCCAGTATATACAAGATGCCTTGAGACAGTACATCTGTTATTCATAGACATTAATGTTCTTAATTAAAACAAATTTACTTGGAAGTGTTATTGTTTGGTTTGATTGTGGTTATTGGGGAAGAAGTAATAATGTCATAAATAAATTAATTTGTACACATTTTTAAAGATATGAAAGAATTGGAAAAATGTTAGCATTGCTTTTAATAATCTAAGCATTCCTTTATTGATTTTATTAGATGGCAGCCTCTGACTGGGCTGGGAAGCTAAACAGGGTTGGGCTTGTTTAGAACTTGGATGAAATACATCTTGGAATACTAGAGTTTCAAGTTTGCAAAAAAGATGTACGAGTGTATCCATGAACTCACCAGGAACCAAATTTGATTCAAAGGAGATTTTACTTTATCCCTATAGTCTTTTGAGGAACTTATTGAGAACTAAAAATATCCTATATTGTGATAGCTGGTACCTTTCTATAGAACCTAATTTATTTAGAATACCTTTGTCTTTGGGTAAGTAAAGAAATTTTATTTCTATATATTGTGGACATGTCTTCTATTTCTGTTGTTTTCTATCTAGCGGATTTCATAATAATAACATAAGATCAATACCTGAACAGGCATTTATGGGCAACCCATCACTTACAGCAATGTAAGTTATAAGTTTTATTTTTCTAGAAAAAAATTATATTTCTTTTTCTATTAATTACTTTATTTCATTAGTAATGAACAGATTAGTTTTTTAATATGTTATATGATATGACAATATTTCTCAAATATTACATTCCAGTTTCTTTTATATATACAAATATACATACACACACACACACACACACACACACACACACATATTTGTTTTCATAGATTTTCATAGGTATAGGTATGCAAGTCTTGGTGTATTTGGGGGTTTTCACGTGTAAGGTTGAGAGTACCTTGGCGACATTTTGACAAGATCCCACTCGTCATCTTCAGGCTGGTGTCTTCGGCTTCGTGCTGTGAGAGCTGCTGCCGTCTCTCTATAAATACTGGTGGGGAGGTGTGGAGTGCTGGCTTTGTTGCTGTAAGTGGATTGGTTGGCTGT
>JANHFM010003145.1:356687-367050 GCA_032468115.1 Grayia smithii
TTTTGGGGGTGGGGGGGTATGGTAGTATTACTACATTTTTTTTTAATAATGTAAGCATGTGTCTATAAATATACTCCAACACAAAATATATAATACAAAAAAATATGTGGAGCATAATGAAACTCTTTATTATATCCTATTTAGCAGGAAATTGTGTTATAGAAAAGAACTCTCAAATATGTTTACATAATTCCTCAGCTTTTCAACACTTAAATTATATCAATAAATTTATAATACTGATCATAAAATGTTGAACATAGTGTCAAACAATACTTAAAGTGAAACATCCAAAATTTAGTGAGCAGTACATTTGTGTGTGGAACTGATGCATGAGAACGTATTGCCATTTTTAAAATTAAAATTATTATAACAATATACATAGACCTCCAAGGTCCCTTCCAACAGTTATTCTATTATAAAAGCAGCTGTTGGAAGTTGGAATATTCAGCTTCTCATAAATTGTTAAGAGTCACATATTTTCTAATTTCAAAATAACAAAACACACAAGCAGCTATATAAACAAACTTATTTCCAAAAGTTGCAGTAAACTTAACGCCTTTCTCATTAGAGAGATATACTAGGTTAGCAGTAACACGTGTAGATGGCATTTTACAGAGTATTACTCTTGTATAGATTTCCATCTGAGTAGACCGTCAGAGCACTCACTCCAGTTGCACTGCTCTTCCTCCTTTCCATTAGGAATCTCATCAGCTAGGGTTACAACACCAATTTCTGTTAATAAAATCTCATTTTTCTTTTCCAATTCTTTCCTTGCTCTTAAGTAAGTCTTGTATAAAGACCAGCTAAGGCCAGCTGGTCCAATGAATTAAGGAAGAAAGAATCTTCCAACTTCCTAATCACTGCCCATTGGACCAACCTCCAAAGAAAACATTCTAGAGTCCTCTTTTTAATTTAGAGGGGAAAAAAGGACCAGGAAGATTTTTCATCCACTCTTTTGCTGGAATACACAGTCAAAACTTAGGGATTGTCCGTGAGTCCTACCAGCCTTTACTTCCATAACTCCAATTAGGATGAAAAATATATGAAAGACTCAAATTGCAAGGTAAGTTAAAAAGAATGTATTTAGATTAACCAGAAATAAGTTATGAGCATCTGCTCATGAGCAATTATCTGTCAAGGACATATGATGGACATTATAGAACCAGTTTTGAGTACTGGTTAAGGCATCAGGGTAAAAAGTGGAACTGTGAGTAAAGTGCAAACCTTGCCTTAACCATGAAAGCCAGCTGAGTGACTTTGGGCCAGTCACTCTCACTTAGCCCAAGTCACCTCACAGGGTTGTTGTTGTGGGGAAAGTAGAAGCAGGAAGCTATGTTGGATAGGTTCAATGCCTTGAGTTATTTGTAAAAATAATAAAGACAGGAAACAAACAGTGTAATAACCAGCAAAATATAAAAGATTAACCCTTTTCTCCCATAAAACCACAATCCATAGAGATGACATCACAGGGAAAAGACTTACTTGTGCTTTTTGAGTTTTGCCTCTGCCTCTGTAACTTGCTTTGTTACCATGGCTATCCTACCAACTCCATCAATTTCAACATCAGAGTTTACTGGAGATGAACTTGTCTTCAAAGGTTCAGCTATTATCAAGCGTTGCTTCTCCCGACTAAAAAGATTTGAAAACCATGAATTACAGAAATTCAGAAATCAGTGAAAATAGAACAATCTCTGAAAAATAAGTTAAACCCAATTAGCAGAACTTAAACTAAGCTAAAATGACCAAATGAATCTGCTCAAACAAGGGCAGTAACTTGATTACTTTAAACAATAATTTGTTTTCTTATTTGTTACAGCATTTATTTGTTTGTTCGTTCATTAAACATATGCTACCCATGTCACCAGAGGCAACTCTATGTAGCTTACAGACATACATTATCATACAATATATTAAATATACCTGGCAATCTCTTCTTTTAGAAGTCTATACTCTATTTTTTTATCTTCTGGTAAAGCCTCAGGCGTTCTCACAGGATTATTTTCTTTTTCTGACTTTAAAGGTGCTTTGGGCTTCGATGCCTGCAACAAAAAGACCCAAGAAATGAACCTACTGTAAATACACTATTAGAAGTTCAGAAGAAAAGTTAATTTGAATTCATTTTTATATGGTATAGCTTTTTCAAGTCTGTATCAGGTCCGTACTTCCTGGGAATTCTAGTAGTTATACTTCCAACGTGTATCTTGTGAATATGGATTTAGAAGACAAGAGGACAGCAAGGTAGCAGTAACTAACACTGAGGAAGGGTCCAATAATATTTCAGGGCTCCTTTCCAAAAGTATGTTCTGAACAACTTTGAATGCTTCATTCTCTCCTACCATGCCAAATCTTTTTCTAGCATGTGCCATTCTAAGAAATGGTCCAATTCCAAAACTGTCCGTTTCAAACAGCTAATTGCCAGAACATCTCAGAGATCTTTAAGGTTGTAAGGTACAATTCTGAAAATTGGTCCAAATATGGCATGAACTAGAAGGAAACAAAGTGCTATTTCCTCATCAAGGAATTTTCATATTCCCAGTAAAGAATCATAAAAACCAGCCAACTACCCTAATCTATAACACAGAACCATGAAAGCAAATAGTAAAATAGAAAAAAATATAAGTACATGAAAAGGGCCAATTCTGGCTTTTAAAATAGTTTTTAAAACTTAATGCTTTTCAGAAAGCAGAACCAGAACTTCAGTGACTTTTCCCCAGAAGAAGATTCTGAAATTGCTTGCTCTACTTACAGGCTCAGAAGAGCTATTCTACAATATTTCTTTTAATAAAAACTATTCTACAATGAAAGACAGATGCACAGAGTAAGAAATCTGTCTTCTTCAAAGAAACGTATGGCATACATGGCAGCACTCATCCATTTACCTCCACAGTTCTTCTAGCTTCTTTGATCATAGATTCCAGACCTCCAAATTCATTACAAGTAGAGTTAGGTTGTTCTGCATCTGATTCACTGTCATCTGAATCATTCAATGTAACAACAACTGACTTGTGTTTTGGAAGCTGCAGAAATAAAATTACCAAAGAATGTAACAATTTTGACTGAAGATACCAGCAAAATCTAGTATTATTTGATTTTTAAATCTACATTGAACTTCAGTTTGTTAGAGAAGAGCATGTTAACCACTAGCTTTTTTACACTTGACTTTATGTTGACTTTAATTCTTACTGTACACAAATCTGAAATCAGCATTTCCTCAGCCGTATATTATCAACTGAAGACAGAAAAAACAAAATACTCAATTTTAGCTACTTTCCTCATATGACAATTTATAAGACACTTTAAAATATGAAGAATTTTTGAAAAATTTATTACCGCAATGACTGTTCGGGGGGGCCTTGGTACTCTAATGATTTTTGTGTTCTTTATACGAGGTTGACACACAGTATTAATACTGACTGCTGAAAGATTGCTTCTTGGCACAGAATGGGAATTATTGGGAAAAGGTGGAGAAGGTGGACTGTTATTATTCGAGTTTTCCTTAAAAAAAAAAAGATTACAACACTTAAATATTGTATTAAAACTATATATTTAAATCAATGAACTATTCAAATACATTATAGGTTTCTCTGTGTATCAATATGTGTAAAGTATTGCTTGATTATTTAAAAGTAGGAAACTTATCTTTCATTACCCATTAAATTTGATAATCTCTGCCATATGACTAAAATCAGATATTCATCAAAATCCCCCACATTATTCAATCCTGCTAGATTCAATATAGTATCTTTTCAAACAATTAGGCATCTGATTCAATAAATATTCAACTATTTTTTTAAAAGCACTTTATGGGGATGTACAAAAATTATATTTATCTTACAAGCTTTAAGGGATAAGCAAAAAATTTCTACTGTTTAAAAAAAATAAATTTTGGTGCCTATTTACCACAGCCCTGAACTCTTTGAAGAGATAAGGCTTCTTTCTCATACCACCCAAAATCAGCATGTGATCATGCAACATATTCACCGCAGTCAATGTAGGAACAGTAGCAACATGGCGAATAGCAGAGGAGCCCCTTCTGTTTTTAAAGAAATGCACTGGATTTTCCAAGAGTTAACAAAAAGTTATAAATACATTGTAAAATCTGCAAACTACAACCATCATCCCACTTCACAGATCTCTTTCCAGGATGGACAATACTAGCTGAATTTCATTCTTGTTAGTCCTTAAGGGGGCCTTGGTGCTCTCTGAACTTGGTTGTTTTCTTGCAGGTTGTTTCATTACCCAAACTAGCATGAAAGTCATCAGTGCTAGACTAACCTTTTTTCTTTCTAGCTAGTCTAGCATTGATGACATTACTTAGTTTGGGTAATGAAATATCTACAAGAAAGCAACCAAGCTCAGAGAGCACCAAAGACCCTTCATTTCAACTGAGGTACGAATATTCTCCTTTACTGGTAATTTTTATCCATACACCCATTCTTACACCCAATTTGAATCTAACACTCCCACTTTGATTATACTAGGATTTATAGCAGTTATTTTAAATCCTTAGTAAATAGCTGAAATGTAGAAGAATCTTTAAAATTCTAAATAACTCATCATCTTATCTGATTTCTACCATACATCCTACTTTTCCCCAAACAAACAAACAAAAAATAGCAAAAACACATTCTAAGTAAAATGTACTAGGGCTGCCATCTAGTGGCGGTATTAAAAACCTATTAAATACCTCTGGTTTGAAAGCTCGTTTGTTAGCTAAAGATTTAAGTAGCTCTTCCCGTAGTAACATTTCTTCTTCCTCCTCCTCATCTGCAAATGGAGGTTTTGGGGGTTGTTCGGGTTCTTCAGGTGGAAGAGGAGGAAGAGGTGGTGGAGGTTCCAGAGAGACAGTTGAAATACCCTCCATGTACAATTGGCTAATTGATGGTAGAGTCTAAAACAAATTTAAAGAAAAAAATACATGTTATTGCTACTCAAGATTTCCCAGTACTATGTTCTTGTCACCTCACAGATGAATTGCTTTAAGACATCTACATGGGGTTGTCTTTGAAGATTCAGTAGTTGCCCTATTATTCTATTCTAGTAGAGCTAGAATCTTTACACTGATATTGGGGTTGGGATGGAGGCTGCAATGATTATTGATTTGCTTCTGGTTCCATATTAAAATGGTGATCCCTTTTAAGGGTTATACAGTTTCATGCCCAGATATTCTCAAGACTGCACTGTGTGGTTTCCAAGGTAAACCAAGTATCCACCTTGCATTAAATGAAAGATCCCTTCAATCGTGGCTGCCTTTACACTTTGAAATATATTATTCCCAAAGTAAGGAATGCAGCTAATCTTCAGCATAAAGCAATTTTATAGTAGCTATGCTTTTCAATTTGTTTTGTTTAAACTATTAGACAATCTGAGTCCTTGAAATAAGTTGGTATAAAAATATCTTATGTATAAAGAAAGCAAAGGGAGAATTATATTGCAAAAAGTCTGCCATTTTCTTATAGAATTTTAGCAATATGATCTTTAAGTGTTGCAAATTGGAATGCTGATCACTTAGCGTATGCGGATACAAAACCAATGTCAAACATTTATTAGTTACATAGTTTTATCATGTAGGAGGCATAAAAAATGTATTCTTGGGTTTTTCTACTTCAAAAATTTCATCTTGCATTATCACTTACTGAAATCTGTGGTGTAAGGGTCAGTGAGATTTGTTGAATAGCAGGAGGAAAATATCCAGCAGGACATTCAAAATAAGGAGGCTGTACTGGAGAAGATGCTAGAAAATATTTATCAGAAAAAACTATTGTTACTACAAACTACCATTTATTTAAGGGAATACCTTTACAGCAGGGATCCCCAACCCCCAGTCTGTGGCCCAGTACCAGGCCACGCAAATGGAGGGCAAGTGTGCAAAACTCCAATTGCGTAAGCAGTGGGTATGTGTGAAGTCCATGGAGTGAAGTGTATGAAGTCCATGAAGTCCATGGAGCCAGAAAGGTTGGGGATAGCTGGTTAACAATATTTACTCTAGTCATATACTTTAAATCATGCTATGATGGAAGAAAGAAAATTATAACTATCCAAAATAAATGTCACAATTTAAATTCCAAGCTTATTTCATATATTAATTGAATAAAAAGATGAAAGATACCAGGATTCAATTATGAATTATTTTTACATGTGCATTATTCAGTTCCATGCTGTAGTTCTTCAGTTACATTTCCAAGAGAGGGTGTGTATGCGTGGGGGGGGGGGGGGAGTCTATCTAACTGCACAAACCAAGCAAAAAGAAAATTTAAAAATGAATCTTAAATCTGTTCCATAATAACACTACAATATAGTGGAGATCCTCCAAAAATGGGGGTCTGGGACTACTTTTCTCCTGCTGATAAAGAATTGATTTTGCTGGTTCTTTGGCAGCACTTGCTCCCTAGATTGAAATGGTAGCAACTAGGAAAGACCCCAGATGGCTTCTGGATGATCGTACTACTTACCTGTGAAGAGAAACCTGGTTGGTTGCAATTCATGAAAAGAACAGCCAAAGAATCCTGTCTCTACCTTTCCCTATCAGCTGTTTGGATTTTTAAGGACATTTTCCTTTTAACATAAGTTTATTAATTTGGTTTTGCTTTTGACTTACATTTTGAATATTAAATATCTGGTTGAATGCTGAACTATCTTTTACCCTTGCTGGATTATGTGATTTTTTCATTTTTTCTTAGTGGTTTTGAAATGAATCACTTTCGCTTTCATTTCATGGAAGTTGATGGCCTGAAGGTTTCTTTTTCCATAAAGAAAGTGCTTTGATTTACTTTGGACTGTTATAGTATGGAATTTGTATTTCACCAGCTTTTACAAGAACTTTGCTGTTTTACTATATTTTATTTCTGAATATTTCTCTGGTTCTTTTTTTTTAACCTCAAAGAGACAAGAAACTTTTCCCTTTGTCTCTTTTACTCATTTTCTGCTATGGGAAACATTATCTCGATCTTTCTTGCAGTCAGCTTGTTGTGTAAAGCACTGTTCTTGAGAGGAATTCCCTATGGTTTTTTTGGACTACATTAAAAATTAATGTAAACATTAAAAGCTTCCTTGGAAGCCTTCGGAAAGAAATGCTTTTTAACCTCCAAGCTTTCTTTGAAAATTTGGATAAAAAGTTTAATGAAACAATAACAATTATATATCAACCTAAAGAAGACATTAGCAGGCAATAGCAGAATTAGATTTGTAATTGGATGGATTAGAAATTGATTTATTGCTGACAAGAGTTGGAGAAGGAATTTTGCTGAAAAATTACAGACTTGGAGAAAAAAGCTAAAAGGCCTATCTGAACATATTCAAACTAAGAAGCTATTTTCACACCAATACTGCCCATAAATATACTGAATAGCAGTGTTATGTATTTTAATAAATATCATCTACAACAGGGGTATCAAACTCAAGGCCCGCAAGCCAGATGCAGCCTGCAGGGTTCTTAGATCTGGCCAGTGGGGCCACCCTGGAAAAAGCAAAGGACCAGCCCGCAGCGTCTCTACCAGTGAAAACGGAGCTCAGGAAGGCCGCATGCAGCCATCCCAGACTCCGCTTTCACCCATGACAGCCTCCTTCTGCCCTCTGCCAGTGAAGATGAAGGTCGGGGAGTTGCATGCAGGCCCCCCAAGTTCCATTTTTCCTGGTAGAGGACTGGAGGCCATACGGCCGAAAACAGAGCCCAGGAACCCATTTTTGCTGGCAGAGTACTTGGGCCACAGTACTTGGGTCACAGGCGCCCCAACACAAGTGATGTCATGCTGGCCACACCCACCCTGGCCATAGCCACCACGGAGCCCTGAGGTAACCTGATGTGGCCCTCAATGAAATCAAGTTTGACACCCTTGTGTCAAACTTGTCTACAACAAACAGAGAAAAAAACAATTGAAAAAATAAAACTGCCAACAAAGATAAAACCGAATGGGTGAAGATGAATGAATGGGCTGGAATCTTGAATGAAAATACTTTTTATTTCATTTACTGTACAACTCCATCAATATATCCTTATAAAAACACTTCAGGGTAAGTTAAGCTAAGGAAATACTTTTTTTTCCAAATTTGTGTATCGAATTATGTTTCCTGCTAAGTAGTATATGGAGTTCAGAATGTTTGTTATTTATTAGGGGAAAAAAATCAAACAAACAAATCAAAATGTGATACAATAGTACCATTGCAGCATTTTTTAACCTTCATTTGACATTCCTAAACTATCTTATTCATAATTTTTGTGTCTTGCACTTGGTGCAGGTGCAAAATTGTTGAGGCATTCCACTTTAATTTAAATCAACAAAACATTTCAGTAGTATTGCATGTAGAAAGTAATAAAATCAATTACATATAGAATGCAAATATAAACTATTAGGAATAAAGCATAATCTGCACTTACCAGGTGAATTGGTTTCACTTTCTGTGTCCATAGCAACTTCATCATAATTATCATACTGATAAATTCCTCCTGCACTCTCAGTAGATTGCTTATCTAGGGACCTTCTCAAATCTTTATCTGAAGACTAGACAAAGTATATTTATTAACCACATATGTACTTCAAACAATCAAATAGATTTGCCTTCTCGACTGCTAATAAAACTAACAAAAAACTGTCTGCTTCACTACAAATTGCTTTCAGGAAAAAAGGCTATCATGGTGCTATGCAAAATGATTTTCTTCTCATACTTTTGCTTACAACTCCCACAAGACTTACTTATTGACAGGTAATCAGAGATTACAGATACCATAGACCAAAACTTCTGAAGGCAATTAGATTGCCAAATAATGGCCAAATAATAGATGGCACTCACTTAACAATCATAACAGTCATTAAATGAGATGCTCACATTATCACTTTGCTCAACAACTGCAATCCCAGCTCTCCCTGTTGCGGTTGTTAAATAGACACAATGAAAGAACTGTTTGCCCTCCATTGTCAGGCAGCTCTTTTGCTCCGTGCATGAAAATAAAAACTTTTCAAGTCCCATTCACCTGCCGTAGGAAGGAGTTCCCTTCCACTCATAATGTAAAAGAGTTGCCTGCCGATGGAAGGTGGAGGAAAACTCTTTCCCAGGGCAACATGAACGCAGCTTAGATCTTTGGTTTAGCCTGTCAACACAGAAATAATTCCCTTCCCCTCATGTACAGGACTCTGCTAGATTCTAAGAGTAAAAGAGCTCCCTGTGAGATTGATTCAGTACCATGCAGGGCAGAGCTTTTTGCCAAAGAGCTCGTAACTATGATTTGCAGTATTTTTTTGTAACTTCCATTGGATATGCTGTATTCCCTTAATAACCACATGGTTTGCTTAAGAACCGTGGTGACTTGCTTTATGACCATTGTAAAAGTGGTTATAAAACTGAGTCAGGTTAAATGGTGACCCATTTAATACCTACCCCGGTATATGACCAAACTTCTGAGCATGATTATGTTCCAAATTGAGGACTACTTGTAATTATGTTCCAAATTGAGAACTACTTGTAATCATAGAAATAAGCAGCTTTCTGCGTAACCTCATCCACTCCCTTGTTCTCTGCCAATCACTGCTTCTCCAGGCCAAAGTACTTCTAGTAGACTCATAGGGCAAGTAGATGGCTCTTCTGTCCAAACAAGTACCTCCGTAGAAGTACACATTGCTTCTATTTTTTTAACAGTATAATGGCCCCACTAATGCCTTGAAAAACTGTTAGAATAGATAATACAGAAGGCCTTTTGTATCTTGAAGACAAAGTCATGACTGTTAAAAATCAGCATAGCTTTGCCAAATTATATGAGATACATAGTTTCTTCTTTAACAAAGTAACTAACAAAGAGGACACTTTGACATAATCTCATTTTCAGTAACAATTTACCTCATTTTCTGACACCTTTCTGCATGATGTTCTCACGACAAGCTGTTAAAAGTGAAATCTGATAAGATTCAAAACTGGGTGGCTAACCATACTGACAGCATTAATAACCTTATATTAAGCTGGAGAGCAGTAACCAGTGGAGTTTTTCAAGGATGTGCCCATATTATTCATTGATCTGGATAATGGGATTGATAGATTGCTTATGAAATGTGCAGAATGTTACATGATCTTGGGGTGAACTCCTGCACTGGTCCTGCTAAACAAAGATTGGATTACAAAGATCCAAAACACTACATATACATATTACATACAGGTGAGACTCGAAAAATTAGAATATCATGCAAAACTTTATTTCAGTAATGCAACGTAAAAGGTGAATATATAAGACTCATTACATGCAAAGTAAAATAGTTCAAGCCTTGATTTGTCATAATTGTGATAATTATGGCTTACAGCTGATGAAAACCCCAAATTCAAATCTCAGAAAATTAGAATATTACATGAAATCAATAAAACAAGGATTGTACATAGAACA
>JANHFM010003145.1:369727-382376 GCA_032468115.1 Grayia smithii
TGGGTTTATTTCTTGGGCGGCCTGGAACTGGCATTCCAAAGGTGGTTCTATTCTCCCCCCCCCCCCCATTGTTGTGGCAAGCTGATAAGCGGCAATGGCTACGGCAGTGAAATCACACTGAAGTTGACAAGAATATTTTCACTGACAAGATAAACTCATTAAGACAGGCTATATAGTGCCACAGATTTTTTTTCTGACTTAGAACTTAGTTAGGAATTACCCCCATTAAACTCAGTTGCACTTAGTCTCAAATTAAGACGTATTGCAAATCTATGCTTTGCTAAAGCTCCTGATTTTAGTGGTGAAAGCAATGTTTTACCTTCTCTACTGCAGCATCAGAAATGTCAAGCTTTTGTTCTTTTTCATCTGTTGGGGAAAAAAAGAGAGAACCCTATTTTTCTAATTATAATGGTAGCATTCAAACAATTTGATTTAAAAATGTAGAAAAAAGCAAGGTAAGAGGACTGGAAGATAAATCCTATGAAGAAAAAAGGAATTTGATACATTTAGCTTAAATAAGAAAAGGTTAAGGGGAGACATGTTAGTAGTCTTCTGATAGGGGATGCCATGGGAAAGTACTGTGTTTCTCCAAAAAAAAGACAGGGTCTTCTTTTCTTTTGACTCCTGAAATATGGCCTTGGCCTTATTTTCGGGGGGTCTTATCCCTAAACCTCAGCCCCGGAGCTCTGACCAGCTGCTTCGCTGGTGCTGTTTAGGCTGCTGCCTTCAGCAAACGTGGCAGCTTTTTTGTTGTTTCCCGTGCAAACAGCACAAGGTGAGGAGGTGAGGCAGGGGAGGGAAGGGAGGAAACATGCCACACACGCACCTGCCACACTGACATTTTTCTTTTTTCGGGTGCCGATCTCGGCTGGCAAGGGGGAGTGGCAGGTGGGGAGGGGTGGGGAAGGAAGGAAGGAAATGGAATAGAATGGCATGTGGCCTGCATGTGGCGGAGGCAAACAAAGTAAAAGACAGGGGAGAGCAGTCTGACCTGCCCCCACGAGTCTCCACACAGCCCCCCAGCTTGGCAGGCAAGGCAGTCCAGGATGGACGCCCATTTCCTGGAAAGGCGATGCAAGAGAGACATCGGCCAGGCTGCTTGGAGATGCATGGGGGGGAGGGGCAGACAGTTCTCCCGTCTTAACTTTGGTTGCCTCTGCCACACGCAGGCTCAATTTTAAGGACCCACCGTCTTTCCTTCTAGAATCCTACTGAAGACGCACTAACCTGCTCACACACTTAGTTGGACTGTAGGCAGAAAGAGGAGGGCCAAAACACACCATTCCATTCCATTTCCTTCCTTCCCCACCCCTCCCCACTTGCCACTCCCCCTTGCCAGCCGAGATTGGCAAGCCAGATTTGGGGAGCTGAATGTGCCGCTGCCGCCCGGGAAGAGAACATCAGAAATAGGCTCTCTCGCAGCATCTCCTTTCTCTCTACTTCTCCCGAGTAGCAGCAATGCATCCGGCTCACCGAAAAGGCCATTCCGCATAGATGGCAGGGGCGCGTGGGGCATGTTTCCCCCCTCTCCGTCCTTGCCTCTTCAGTTGTGTTGTTTGCATGGCAGCTGTGCGTACATCTAAGTATTGGGAGGGGGCCTTATTTTCAAGGGGGGGGTATTTTTCCTCATGTGCTCAAAAGCCCAATTAGGTTTATCGGGACATGTCTTATTTTCGGGGAAACAGGGTATGAGTACATCTATTCTCTCTAGCAGCCAAAGGAAAGATAAGAACCATTGGTGAAAGCTTTACAGAGATATCTGAATTTGAACTGAGGAATTTCCTGACTGTGAGAGCTATTAAGCAACAGTACAGCCTACTTTCTTAAGCTGAAGGTTTTCTATCACAGGTAGTTTTCAAGAAAAGGCTAGACAGCAATTTATCCAGAATTACTGCACTGGGTAAGTGTTAGACTACAAGTCCACCTTCAAGAGTTAGGATGGCAGGATGAAGGGTGGAGTATGGGACAAGAGGGGTGACGAGGCAGTAAGTGCAGGGCAGTCAATAGGGCAGGGAGGGGAGATAGCTGTGGGGAAATTGAAGCAGAGGTATGATAGGGGAGGAGAAGCATGAGATCTTCACCTAACAACAGCGTGGTAGTGGCTTAATGATCACAACTGGGACTAGCAAAAATGCTACTGCTAAGCGGTGCAGTCATATGATGATTTGCATAATGACATCACTTAGCAATGAAAATTCTAGTCCTAATTAGGGTCATTAAGTGAGGACCACCCATATCTCCTAATTAACTTCTGGGAGAACTTCAAATTTGAAAAATAACAGCAGAGTAGTAAAAGAGTTCAGAAGGAAGGCTTCAAGTTCCTTTTCATCAGAATGAAGATCAGTTGGAGAACAGCACCAAAGCAACACAACAGGTAGTCCTTGACTTAGAACCAAGTTGGGACCAAAATTTTTATTGCTAAGCAAAGCAGTCATGAAGGGAGTTATCCTTCATTTTAAGATATATTTTTTTGCCACAGTCATTAAGCAAATCTGCTTTCCCACATTGACTTTGCTTGTTGGAAGACCCTGGGAAAGTTGTAAATGTCAATTATAGAACTGTCGTATATACCCATTGTCAAGCACCCAAATTTTGATCATGTGACTGAGGCGACATTGCAATGGTCATAAATGCCAGAACTGGTCATAAGTAACTTTTTTGAGCCCTGTCATAACTTTGAATAGGTATTAAATGGATTGTCCTAACTTGTGGACTTCCTGTTCTTTCAATTTGGCCAAGTCAAACCTCATTCTACTAACCATGGTTAAAAACTGTAATGATATTCAAAATACTTATGCCTAGATGACAGAGAACTGTCTGATAAACAAAGCTTTATCTGGGTTGCAGGCTTTCCAGTGGTAAAATAGTAGAAAAATGGATTACTGCCACAATAGAACATTCAGAAAAAACTGCTGTATTCTTTCAATATATACTATTAATACATAAATGATTGTCTATATTGAATTATGTTCAGGAATGGGGAAAAAGTTTCATAATATGCATATAATACAAAACTCTAGTTAATTATAACATTTGATATTGTTTTTATGACTTGAAATGTGCAAACTCAGCCAATTGGCTTAATTCAGTAAATCAAAGTTAAAATAACCCATACTTACTGGTAGTTTGTTATGTGAATGCAGCCTATATCAAAGGAACTTTTAATTTATAAGTTCTATGACTCATATTTAATATATTTTACTTCAACTATTGGCTTTTTAAAAATTGATAGCTTCCTTAATTCCAATAACCAGAAAACACAAATAATCTTAATAAAAAAGTTCAGCTTCTAGGCATTATTTCTGGTAATAAAATTTAAACTTTTTTTTCATTGAGAAACATTTTTAAAAATTGAAGGAGTCAAATTTCATTTCAAAAAGGTTACATATAATCAACTTGGTTTTTTTAAAAAAAAATTACCTTCATTGATATCCAGGTCGTTTTTCTGTGAATGTTCTTTTATTCCATCTTTTGCTCTTTTCAACTTGCTCCTCTCAACTAGCGTGGGCAGTTTTTGTCTAAGAGGTTTCAGTTCAAATGCCTGAAAAGTTAATACTTTATTCTCCTCAGGAGACACTTCATTTACAGCATCTTTTGTAATACTGACATTTTCAATTGTTGTTTGGTCCTGTGGACTGGCCACTTCACTGTTGCTTTGTTGGGCACTGTCTTCTTTATTATTTAGAGCCAGTTTTTCATCTTTATTAATACATTCAAGTTCTAGTTGAATCTGTTTGTATTTCAACAAAAGATCCTCAAAACTCTCTTCAACTGACTTATCATTTTTAGAAGAATAGTTCTGCTTGCGAGAGGGGGACTTTCCAAATGTTTTGGCTGATGCATTAATTAAAGAATTTATCTAGGATACATTTATAAATACCATTACAATGAAGATATGCAAATATTGAAATGCAATGTTTGGCATTAAGAGATTTTACTCCATGCTCCCACCATTATATATTCTAAAATATTTTCATAATTTAATAAAGAAAACATATATTGTACTTCTGAATTTATTCACCATCAGTAAATTTTGAGTGGCTTGTCATTGCACCTGATTCTTCTCTGGCATTTTAGATATATCCCCTGAAGATACTGCCACAATCAAGCTTGATCATTTCTTATCTGATATGTCTAGCCTCAGTAAACATCCCAAGTGATATTTTCTTGAAGTCTGCTAGGAATTTGGTCAAGTAATCAGATCTAAAAAGTACAACTGGACATAGTGTCAAGATATGAGGCTACAAAATAATTCTACAACACAATAATCCAAATTTTGCTAAGGCAAACTTAGGTTTTTGATATTGGTAGATATTGTCTATTCATTTTCATTTCTGATGTTATTTATACTTCTTAATGGCTCACATTTCAGTGATTTTCCTTATATTTAATTACAAGGCATTTTAAACTATGTTAGAAGACTGAAGAACTATATACAGGATGATTTTATACAGGAATAATTGAACTGATAAAAATTGGAAGTTTCAAACTTACAAGACTCCAACTTAGCTATTTGATAAGATTAAAAGTGTATATGTTCTTCAATATTTATCTTAATATTAAAGTACTATTTATTGCTAAAGTTTTAATCTATCTGTATCCCGCTTTTATTATTTTTACAAATAACTCAAGGTGTCAAACACTTTCCTCCTCCTCCATTCCTCACAACCACCCTGTGAGGCAAGTCAGGCTAAGAATGTGACTCGACTAAATACATCCAGCTAGCTTTTATGGCTAAGATGAAATTTATGGTCTTGTGCTTTTTAACTTGGACCCTTAACCACTACACCAAACTGGCTCTAGATCACTAGACAAATGGAACTCTCTTGGTTATAGCAAGACAGTACGGGTCAGATGTTTTGAATATTTGAAAGGGCAACATGCAATGTAAATACATAAATTATTCCACTATCAATCTAATGGCCTAGTGGCAGGGCAGTTTCAAATACAGGTATCAACAATTTATCTAAATTTTAATTGGCCATTCTATTTGTAATATTGAAATAATTCTCATTAGACAAGATGATCAAGTAAAACTGCTTAAAGCAATTTTACACTTTTAAAATATAACTGAATAAAACTAAATTCATTGATGCTCCCACTAAACTATGAAAATGAAAAATAAAAACCTTATGCAGCAATAGATGAGGACTGTTTGAGAAGTACTTTCATTCAAAATAAGAATACTAAAATAAACTGAAATACCCATTCAAGAACAGCTCTCAAAAGTTCTGAATGCATCTTCATGCATTTGAAATGCAAAAATACAGACCAAAACTACATCCTACTCCATAGTTGCATGAATAAAACTGCATAATTAAAACTAATCCTAACAAAAATATTACTTAAATGGTGTATATTGAAGATATAAATGGTTGTAGCAATGTTTGGCAATGATATTCAACATCAGCTCAAACTCACTCATTAAATGAAAAGGAAGATATGCAATCTCTAGTCAAAAGCAGTAAAAATCTATCAGAATTCTGTGTTAATATCTGATGCTAATTAGGTCAATGCAGGTCACATGCCCCATAATATATTCTTAGTAAACCATGTAATTTGCAATATAATCCTTTTGACTCTTTAGAAATTACACTAATACCAATATAGTATACAAAGTTGAATATTAAATCTCCCTGAATTATTCCCCCCAAACACTTGAAAGTTTATAAATAACAAATTAAATACCATCCTAATCATATTAGAAATAAAACACAGCCAATGTACATTTTTTTTAAAAAAATGGTTAATGTACAATATCTGACAAGGCTCCCTAGCACTAATGCAATGAAGGTCACCCACTGAATTCTTCCAAAACTGAATAGCTAATAATCTGCATAAATGTGAAAATAAGTTCTAAATGTTTCAAAGCTCAATAACCAAACAGAGCTAAATTGACAACAATGAATATTTCCAATCTCAATGTTCAATTCTTCAGCAGCTTTCCAAGCAGGTCAATATCTGCATATCCCCCTTCTGCAAATATTCTTTTTGCAACATTTCCTCTGTTTCTAAAACAGCTTTCTCAACCTGGTGACCTCTAGATCTGTTGAGAGCACAATTCCCATTATTCTCAGCAAACCTCAACAACACTGCATTCAGATCTCCCATCACCCTCCGACTAGAAACAGCTCTTGACCCTTTATGATGTCGTCACTGTAGTCTCCACCCAACCTTGAGCAAGCCGAAACAGCAGGATTTCTCCCCAATTATCGCTTTGTATGAGCTAACAGACGCCTATAATCAGACTTAAGCGAACCAAGATAGCAAATTTAAGTCGCCTCATGCACAGCACCCCTTCCCTCGAGATAAAACAGCAGCGGCAGAAAGCGGCAGCTTCTTATAGCAAGGATACATTTCCGAGGCGAAGGCTCCCTCCAGCCTTGGCTGCCGCTGTATCCGCCACCTCCTCCCGAGGGCTTTCCAGGGGAATTGCCACCTCGGCTCCTGCCCCAGCGGCCTCCGCCCCGGTAGGCCCTGCCTCGAAAACGAAACCGGTCCAGCGCGTTGTGGCTGCGTTCCCAGAAGGAGAGTCTTGGGCCGGCGTCGGGATGAGGGCCGGGTGGCAGCCGCGAGCACGACGAGGAAGGAGGCGGCTGGGGACGGAAAGGCTCCTTGAGCCGGTACCCGCCACCTCCGCCGTGTCCATGGACGTGTCCGAGTTCCGGGGGAGGCTGATGGCGCAAGTGAGGGAAGCGGCGAGAGGAGGACGGGACGCTATTCCGCAGGTCCGGAGGCGGCCTGCGTCGGGCGTAAGGGCCCCGGGCGCCACTCCGGTCTCTGGCGCTGGGTTCAGGGGGTGCATCGTTATTGTCGTCGTCGCTGATTTCTCCGTCCTCTAGTTCCCCTTCTTCTTTCGGGGACAGGTCGCTCGGGGTCTCCGCCTTCTCCTCAGCCGTAGAAGCCGCCATAGGAGTTACTCAGCGCTAACTGGGCCGCAGACGCAGAAGAAAACGCCCCGGGCTGGCCCGCCCACAATCGTACCGCTCACTTTCGGTGTCTTTTCCAAGTGGCGCGATGGCCCAGTCAGACCCCAAACTTGTACGCGCAACACCACCCTTCCCCTTTGCTCTCAAGACTCTCGCGAGACTTAGTTTTTTTCTGCTCTTCCCCTTCCTCCAAGGGTAGCGGCGGCGGGGGGGGGAGAGGAGCATCACAAAGGGGGCAGCGAAATGCACTTTGGGAATTGTAGTCCCCCGCCGTCAGGAAATTGAGTTCAGTCGCACTTCAACGAAGAACTGGGAAATAATAACGGTTCTTTAACGGCAATTGTTCCTGCTATAAAAATTATGAGGAAAAGAATGTCTGAAGATCCAATAAAGCCTGCATAGAGCTTAATTTAGGCGTAGATGCAGAACAAGACAGAACTCAGCTTTACCGGTGGGTTTTGTATAGTTCATAATTAACTTGTGGAATCCTCCGCTGTAAAATGTGGAGATGATAGCGATCATCTTATAACCTTTAAATGAGGAGTGGCCTTATTCCGAAGAAGATGAAGATGAAATCGATAAGAACCGTTTAAAAGTGGGTATGTTTGGTCTAGAGGGGAAAACCAGGGGGAGCAGTTCCTCCAAATATTAAAGGGCTGTCACCTGGGGAAAAAAAGTGTAGCTTTATTCTAAGAAGGTAGGACAGAACCAGCAGGTGCAGCAGAAGCTTCACCGAAGGTGATCCAAACTTCAAATGAGGAATACTCTGACAGTTGTTAAACAGTTTCCTAGAGTTTGACCATGATCCATCTCTTGAAAGAAATATTACAAGACTATGATTTGAGAATCTCAGCTCAAATTCAGGAAGTTGGAGAAGACCACTGAGTTCCTTTCCAACCCTGTGAGTCTAAATCATGAAGCCAATACTATAGTATCGAGTTTTATAAATGACAATTGCTACAAATAGCTGGATCCTAATACCTTGTCTGTGGGCTTTCCATATGTATTTGGTTAGTCATGTAGAAAACGTGGGTGCAAAGAAGGACTTTAGAAGGTTTAAAGTCCCAGAAGGATTTTATTTAAGTGCTTCCTTCAGTTCATGTTGCAGCAGAAAAGTGGAATACTTTTTAATTACAATGAGACCAGTATGTCGTAATAGTGACTTTCCTATGTTTCCTAGGACAGATTGAGGAAAGTGATGATTCTTGTGGTTTGTTTCCACTCCTAGTCAACATCATCTATTGTTGGAAAAATAATCACTTTAACATGTTGACAAGTAGGAATAGGTGAAATATAATCAAGTGTAGATTTTAAGTTTAGCCATCTATCAAATTGCTGAACTAACAGGTTGTAAGTACAGAGAGGTATGAAATGATAAAGGACAGAGCTGCCTTTCTGTTTGACACAACCACTCCAATGTGTCTGAATCTCCTGTTGTTATTTTTAAACAGGAGCCTTGAGCAATTTTGAAATTTTGCTAAATCCTTGACCAGGTTTAGGGGAAGGATATAAGGTGACACAGAAGGAGAAAATGATAATAGCAAACTGTTCTTGATTAGCATTGCCAGGAAATATCAACACCTGGAAATACTCTGTGGAGTACAGATAGTCCTTAAGTTACAACCATATTGGAGTTTGTCCATTAGGATCAGAAGTCAGGACAAATATTAAAAGAATTGCCTCAAGTAATGACCCTGCTCTTCCCAATGTATTCCCTGAACACATAGGTCAATAAGTAGAGCATGGGGTGCCTCAGGTGGGAGGGATCCTGGGAGGTCTAATGCAGGCACAAGGCCACCTGGCTTGGATCTCCCACAGTCTCCCTCACCATGAGATACCCCATGCTCCATTTCCCCTCTACTAGGTAACTTGCATACATGCCCACCACACAGCTGACTGACTTGCTGGCAACAAACAATGTGGAAGGAAAAGATGGGGTGTGCCTGCCTTTCCTGATTGCTGCTGCCCTTCTCTGGCAAAAAAAAAAAGATGGGTTTCCTAGCCTTTCAGAGCTATAATTTCAATATTTGCATATCTTCAGAAAGTTTTACCCTCTCTCTCCCCCTAAATCCACATTTCTTCAATAAAGAAAACAAAAAAAAGTTGGGATTGACAGACTTGTCTAACTTTCTCCTCCCCCCCAATTAGGTTTTGAATTAAACTCCCCACCTCTGCCCTCTTATCTCTATCCTTTTTAACAGCTTAATTTGCTAAATATACTGCAAGCCTGGAAAGACGGTGGCAAAATCTGTAAGTTACTTACCTTGACCAAGACTGAAGAGTATGGGAAAGGGATGATGCAAGGAAAGAAAATCTTTCTGCAGCAAGCTGGGTCACAAAAGCAGTCACATAGCAAAAAACTTTGCAAGGACTCCGCTTCTGTCCCGTTTGTACCCTAGCTGGCTAAACTTTTTGAGCTAAATTTTTTCTTCAACTCCTCAAAGCAAAACGCTGCATTAGGGGCATAAGAGGATGCTTAAGATTACTTCCCATAAAATAGAAATATACAATTTCTATCCGTTCGAAGACAAGGCATGGTGAAGACAAGGCTTGGCACTGCTCCATTGCATCACTTAAAACCTTAAAAACAATATCAAATGATTGGCTTCACTTAATTTTGGGTGGGCTCGAAAAGTAATAAAAGTTTTCAGACAGAGATGGAAAATAATGTCTGGCAGTA
This sequence comes from Grayia smithii, assembly GCA_032468115.1. Taxonomy (NCBI): domain Eukaryota; kingdom Metazoa; phylum Chordata; class Lepidosauria; order Squamata; family Grayiidae; genus Grayia; species Grayia smithii. The sequence goes on from JANHFM010003145.1 coordinate 379,337, forward strand.
GCAAATATCTAAATCTATCTAATTCAGCATCATTTCAGGAATTATATAGATAATTTTAATTAATATCTGGAATGTTGCAGGAGAGCATAGACAGGTTTCAAAGAACAGCAAGACAAATTTAGAAATTGGGAATAGGGTTTTGAAGAAAAAAGTTAGACCAATAAAAAATACCAGGTAAAAGGACTCAAGGACTCAGATAATTAACAATACTATTTAATGTTCAATGTGCAAGACAAATATATAGACTGGTCAGCAACTGGGGAAGCAAAAGGAGGGAATGGGAGAATGTGTCACTAGAAAATTTTTCACCATGTTTTTTTTTTAATTTATGTTTAGTACTTTCTCTTTGATTTATTCTGCTATCATTATCAAATGTAGTCTTTTTTATTTTATATTTCACTATTTAAATAATAAAAACACCCAGAACTGTTTTTTGTGAGGAGGGTGGCCATATACAGTAAATGTGATAGACAAACAGACATCTTTAAAATAAGAAACTGGAGAGACACACCAAAGTCCCACATTGAACTACTAGTAGACTTTCCCTTGTCCTGAGTTACATGTGGGCTAAGGATAGACACTTTTAGTCCATTCAAATGCATTTTGTGCACTTTTATATGAATAAAATTAAGTTGGAATAGGATTGGGGTAATAATTAACAAAACAAGTGCAGATCATGTTGGCTCTCCAGCTTTAATTGAACCATGGTTCTCTACAACTCCAACCAATATGGTAAAGAAGTCATGTGTTCTAATTCATCCATAACTACATCCACATGGGAAGTCATTCATGCTATGAAAGATTTAGGATGAATATCAGTAACTCATTACAAATATTCTCCACAATATTGGAATGAGACCTCATTCCAGAGGACAGGCACTGTGACAGAGACTGCCATGATTCTGATAGAGGGTATTATTTAATGGGAGATAGTGGTTTCTCAAGTAACCAGGACCTATGTCATGAAGGACTTTATAGATAATAGCCAACAACCACATGCAAACCTATGAGTGCAAATTACAAACTAAAGATGCTAAATGGATATCCTGTCTGCTCTGCTACATTCTGAACCAAGTAAAGTTTCCAAATGGTCTTCAAGGCAGCTCATATAAAAGCTGTAGTCAAGCCATGAGGTGACCAGGACATGAGTGATGTGTGTCCTGATCTACAAAAGGATGCAACTGACACACCAAATGAATCTGTACGAACAGCTGTCACCTTGACCACAGCTGTTACGTGCTCATCAAATGGGAGATGTGAATCCAGGAAGGCCTGTAGGTTGTGCGCCACTCTTAAGTGGAAAGGTGCAACCCTATCCAAAGACAGGTGGAATAGTCCTAGGTGGCACAAACATCCAAAACGTCTCAGTTTTTGTAGAACTGAGTTGGAGACAGTTCCTAACCATCCAAATCCATACAGACTATAGTCACTGGGACAGAATTTTGGTAATCTCACGTGGCCAGACTGGGATTGAGAGATATAATTGAGTATCATTAATATATTGATAATGCTGAACCCCAAACTGTGGATGGTACCCAGTAGTGGTTTCATATAGATTTTGAAATGGAGGATAGAGAGTGGAATCCTATGGCACCCCACAAAGAAGAGGCCAGGAGAGTAATCTGTCCCCACCCCCCAACCAATACCAGCTGGAACCAGCCCTCAAAAAAGATTGCTACCTTTAACCTAGCTTCACCATAGGTAATCGACAAGTGTGGCCAAATTGTCTCAGTACTAAATCTAGGTCTGAACCTGACTGAAAGAAGACTAGATACACTGTTTCCTACAAGGTTTTCATCAACTACAGATCAATCACTTTCTCAAAAACCATCTCCCAAAAGGGAAGGAGACTGATAATTATCAAAAGCAGATGGGTTCAAGGATGGTCTTGTGAGGATGAGAGGACCACCACCTCTTTCATGACAGGTGGTACTATCCCCTCTGTTAAGTTGAGAACACAGCATGAACATAACTTGCAAGTTGCCTCCCTGGCTGCTTTTACAGCTGTAGAAGAGCCTGGATCCAGAAACAGGTGGCCAGGTTAACAGCAGAGAGGCCCTCCAGGGAGGGATGACAGCAGTGATTTGAAAGGCAATCAAAGAGTGATATGTCCATAGCAATGAGGTCAATGTCTGCCATTTCCAGATTCTGTATTAATCCCACATGACAAAAAGCAACAAGTATGCAGGCCATTAGTAACTTGGCTCAGGCCACAAATTTCTAGGTGCTCAGGTAACTTAAAACACCTGGGTGGCAAAATAAAATTCCAAGGACCAACAGCATTGCCAACCTGGCAACAAATCCAGCAGCTCAGGCAGGGATGCTACTGGGCAGCAGGGAGAGTGGTATACTATCAGCAATCCCAAATGTTCCTCTAAACCCAACTTCAACACCTCATATCTGGTTATCTGTGAAGCAAAGTCCTTGAAAGGTTGCAACAACTCACAAATAACAATAGTCACCACCCTCCCTTGGGGTCTCAGCAGGTACAGAACCTGAAACCCGGGTAGGCCCATTTCTGTACTGAAATATTGAAAGATAACAGAACTAGCAGCAACATATATATGGCAGAACCTGGCTCTCTTTCCCAGTTTTAATTTACTTTAATGAACCATAGAACTACCATTTTTTTTATACATAGTACCTTTTTTCGGATTCAAAGTCAAATATTAAAATACAAATTAACATACAGGAAAAGGGAAACTGAGTAATTAAAAGTGACAAAAATGATAACTGACTTTTTTAATGCTAAAAATTAACAATACAGAGATATTAATAATACATCCACTTCTAAGTTTAAACAAATAACACCAATCTTTCATATAGCTTCAAATATTAATAGTCAAATACTCAGAAAACAGTATTCATAAAATAGCCTCTTAATTTCATCTAAAAGGTAGTGAATTATCAAAAACAAAAAACTTATGAAGAACTACCATCTATAGAAGAATGGATTTTAAAATTTATGAACTTTGCTGAGATGGCTAAAATTTCAGCATATTTGAAAGATCAAACACAAGAAAAGTATTATTTAGAATGG
>JANHFM010003145.1:390172-400292 GCA_032468115.1 Grayia smithii
TGAAAATAAGACCCTGTCTTATATTTTTTTGAACCCTGAAATAAGTGCTTGGCTTTATTGCCATGTGCTCAAAAGCCGGATTGGGCTTATTATCAGGGGATGTCTTATTTTGGGGGAAACAGTATTTTTTTCAACAAATCTTCATTTTCAGGAACATACGTAGCTATAATACAGAATTTGCAACAATGTGCTTTGTGGATATCACCATAGAAAGGTATGACAGATCATGTGGTCTCAGACTGCAGTAATCATGGATTTGATGGGGATGAATTGAAACCGATTGCTGGAGTCAGAAAATAAATAAAGAAAATCTAGGCTATTGATAGACAAAGAAAAGAAAGAAGAGAATTTACAGGGCCACAGTATAGGAAAGTTTGACCACTGTTGTGAAAACAGTTTAAACTTTTTAAAAAACCCAGATACTAAAAAAACCCCACCTTTCTATGTTACACTTTAAGACTATGCCTGACACATGTCCTCTTTTTGCTGAATGATAGCCCTATATTAGTGGCAGTGAGTTTGACTCTGACAAATATTTGCAATAATAATAGTGCAAGGTGAGGAAGGATTCTACTTTACTCACCTATGCATCTCTTTTCTGCTATACTGCATTCAAAATGTACTTCCTGAGATGAATTGCCAACATTTATATTACAGGTAAGCACCTATGCCAAGTTACTTGTACACACAATAACAAGAAAACATAAAATCTGAATGGTTGCCCTAGTAAAGACGTAAGGCATTGTATTATATTTTAACTGGGCAGATTTGCACATAGATATTTTATTTATCTCCACAAAGGTAATAAAATTCCCCCCATGGAAATGTGTTCCTCATCCTGGAACTTTAGTTCATTCTTTCTGACTTTGTCTGATTTTTGATATATTTTATTAATCTAAAATATATATTTTATTTATCTAAACAATCTAAACATTTTCTGCTTTCTTCTATACACAGGTGATCAGTTCTGGATTTTCCATGCTGTTTTATTCCTGGAATGATTTCAATAAAGATTACTTCAAAATGATAACAAACATCATCATTTTGAGTATACTTATATGTATTTCTTTATCTTTCTGGATTGTGTCCATGACCGCAAGCACATATTATGGTAACTTTTTAAAGTGTTAGATATTTATGAAATGTTTGTTTATTGCATTCACATTTTAATTACTTTAATAGCTAATATTGATATGTAAGCACACTTTTGCAATATATTTCTATAACTGAAATGTTTTAGGTTACTGCTGAAGTTTATCAAATATATTCAACCACTCATATTAAAAACTATGTATTTTAAGAACTTTAATATTTGAAATGTATATATAGCTAGTAGTTTAATTGGTAGAAACTAGAAATAATGTATACATTATGTCAATAATTTATTATAACTGATACTCCTTCTATTTGCTTCACAATTAGGTATGTTCATCACCTTGAATTATTTATAAAAATAATAAAAGCTGGGTGTGGGTGTGGATATAGCTCAGAGGTGGGTTCTACCTACCTTTACTACCAGTTCTCTTTGTGCGCGCGTACGATTTGCGCGTGTGCCTAAAGCGCACTACCGTGCATGTGCAGTAACTCTTTTTCAGAAAAAAATCTCAAAAGAAGCACTCTGCACATGCGCAGGCAGCTATTTTTGCGGTTTTTACAAAAAAAAGGTAAGTTTGGGTGCTCGGGTGCTCGGGTGGGCCCGGGTCTGGGACACGGAGAACCAGTTCGGTGATGTCAGAACGTCACCGCTACCGGATCGCGTGAACCGGACCGAACCGGGAGCAACCCACCACTAGTATAGCTGGTATTTTGAGAAAATAAAAATACCAGTTTTTAATAAAAATATTGTCAGCTGTATGTCGCAGTGATATCTATCAATTAAAATAAGTTTTGCCAACAGATTTTGGCAATGTAATTTCAGATGGTGTGAGACCTCAAAACCAGTGTTTCCATCTTTAGCAGTTTTAAGGTGTGTGGATACCAACTCCCTAAATTCCCTAGCCAGCTTAAACTTGCAAAAGTGAGAAACACTTCTATACAATGGTAACATATATTAGCCAATTGTCTAAACTGGTTTGTTGCATAAATAAAATGAGAGAGATTAGACAGGATATGTTTCTTAACCATCTTCAAAGAAAAAGGATAGTGTTACATTTGGTATGTTTGGAATCCAGGATGCACACGTTTGTGGTTTTGTATGCATTTACTTTCTGTTGTCTTTCATAAAGCTTACAAAGCACTCTGTAATTTCAAATTAATTAAGCATATTATAGCCTAAAATAGAGGGGAAAATATGTTAAAGAGGCTATGAAAAAAAGAATAAAACATACTCCAACAATCTGTGTCCTCATTTTCCCGACCTTATGTCTCAGTCTCTAGTTACTGGCAGGCCTCCTGTTTCAGGCAGAACCAACTTTAGGTCCAGAAGGCCATCTTGACAATGAAATCAGCAAAGGGGCTAGAACATGGTGGGATTTTTTCATGCATTGCCCCTATGCTTAACCCTGGTTTCCAGAGATCTGGATGGTGCTGTCCCTTCTAGTTTTCCACTTGCAGTCATGACAAAGTTTTATTATAGCACATTTGATTGTTGAAAATGTAGGGGGCTGTTATGATTTTATGCATTTTGTTTGATTATAAACTGCCAGGGATCTGTATGAAGTTGTTAGTATAAATATAGTTAATAGGTAAGTAAATAAGAACATTTTGGCTGTTAAGTGATGTGGATGAGAATATGTGTGAATTTCAAAATGTTTTTAGATTCCACAAAGGGTAAAATTATTTCTACTTTATGTCCTACAGCAGCAGCCTCCAACCTTTTGAGCACCAGGGACTGGTTCCTTGGAGAAAGGGTTTTTCCACGGACTGGAGGGGGCATGGTTTTGTGTGCTGCCTGCATCCTGTGGATGGGGCATCACTTGTTTGTATGGCCCAGTTGCTGGCATGCTGTAGACTGGTGCCAGTCCATGGATCAGGGGTTCAAACCCCTGCCCTACAGGTATTTCTTCAATTGGCCCATTGCCATTAGAAGGGTTTTTTTTCAAAGAACCTAACTGCTCCCCTATCCCAGCAGAATATTTACTGTATTTGTATTATAAAGTGATACAATTTCAAGTGTATGTTACTTAAAAAGGAATAAAAATTGCTTTTACTCTTCAACAGTTTTAAAAAAACATGGTTTGTACAATAGAATATTGTATTTTATTGGTATTGACACTGTTTTCAACATAATTTTTAGGTAGCTTGCGGCCAATTTCTCCATGGCGTTGGCTTTTTTCAATTTTGATCCCACTAATAATTACTTCACGAGGATTTAGGAAAAAGAATCTTGATCATGGTGGAGCAATAGGAGGTATGGCTGTATCTCTTAATTTTGGTTGTCTGTATAGATTTTTAAGATAGAAGTATTTTCCTTCACCTTTCAACTTAACATTAAGATGTGTTTGTTTTTGTTTATTGTCATTATGCTTTTTTAAAAAAAGTTATCTGCATGTACAAGCTTTCAGTTAAAATAATATTCTATTCTTATTTGTTCCCATCATTTTGCAGGGATAAATATATTTAAATTATTTTTTGATGTATCATTTTGCAAATTCTCTTCTGCATTCTGGATGGAAAATAAAGTAGAATTCAGGAGGTAGCTTGATTCTAAATCTATGCAAACTATCTTTTACACCTCATATAATGCTATCTAATCTAGATAATTATTCTGGGCTCCATAGAATTGGATTTGTTATGAATTACTCATTACTTGAGTAGATATTTATGTTCAAATTACCTGATTAATATAAACATAAATGTTATTCAAATAATAAGCAACTCATAACAAATATGTTACATTTACTGTATGTGGGTGTGTATCAGGGGTGGGTTCCACTCACCTTCGCTACCGGTTCTCTTCGTGCACGCGCGTGCGCTAAATTTGCGCGCACGCGCGTAAACCACACTACCGCGCATGCGCAGAAAATTAATTTTAAAAAAAATCGGCAAAAAAAGCGCTCTGCGCATGCGCAGGACACTAATTTTGCCGATTTTTTCAAAAAAAGGTAAGTTGGGCCGCGCGGGTAGGACAGGGTCCGGGACGCTGTGAACCGGTTCGGTGACGTCACAGCGTCACCGCTACCGGCTCGCATGAACCGGACCGAACCGGGGGGAACCCACCACTGATTCTGTTACCTCAGGTCAAACTGACACACATTCCCCTCCTTCACTCCGAAGCGGTCTGGGGCTCCTTACAGTATTAAATGTTGCTACCAAAACATCTACGCCTTCCACCTATGGAACTGCTTCTGGACTCAAAACGGCCGGAGAGATATTCCCTGATGAGTTTCAATCTCTGAGCCAAGGGATTGTGAACCGAATTCCTCCCCAACTCACTTCTTACACTGACCTCCTCAGTTTAGATGAATCTGTTCCTTCCACTGGAACACCAGTTAAAGGGAAAAGATCGTCTTTCTGCTGCCCGGAAGTACAACGGATGCTTCCTCTTTTTTGTGTGTAATTTAAAAAAAAAATTAATTCCACAAAAATATAACATACATATATCATCTATTACTCATTATTAATCATATATAAACCTTTTATATCTATTAACATCTATTATGATAAAAAAGAGAAAAAATAGTGTTTTCTGAGCTGCTCTTCCACCATTCCTTTTTCATTGTTTTATAACAATCCTTCCTCTCCTCTCTTCCTTCCCTTTCCTCTTCCTTTCCTATTTTCTTCTTTTCTCCTGTCCTCCTCCTCTACTTTATTATTATTATTTATTTTATTTATTTATTATTCAAACTTGTATGCAGCCCTTCTCCTGAAGGACTCAGGGCGGCTCACAGAAGTAAAAAACAAACAATAAACAGTTAAAAACCAGCAATAAAACCCGAAATGAACATATATAAATATATAAAGCGCCTAAAAACAGTTAAAACCAATGTCAGCTCAGCCTATTTGATGGAACAGCCACGTCTTCAGGTCGCAACGGAAGGAGCGGAGGTCAGAAGCTGTCCGGAGCTCAGTGGTCAACTCGTTCCCCTTCCCATCTCCCACTCCTCTCTTCCTTCCCCCTTTCTAACCATCTCTCCTACTCTTCCCCCACCCTCTTCCACTCCTCCCTTTCTTCCAGTCCTCTCTCTCCTTCTAACTCTTTCCCTCTTTTTCCTTTCTCTTTCCATTATTGTGTGTATTCTCAAATTAATATTTTCTCAATTGGTGTTCGAGCAGCCCCAGTTTTTTATTTATATGTATCTTTCTTTCAAATTCTTTTCTCTTTTGCTTGTTTCTTTCACACCCTCATAATCGTACCTTTGTATAATATCATTTCGTTCCCTGTCCCCCTGGTCCATTTATTGAGGTGTCATGTGGGTTTTTATTTCCTTTTTTGTCATCTCTCCAATCTGTTCTTACATTTTTTCACTTCATTTAATCTATCCTCTCTATTCATATTTCTTTTCTAGCGAAGCATAAAATCTCCCCTATCTCTTGAAATACACCGATTCCTCTTTCTCCTTCATTGAGATGATTGTTCGCTCTGGCAAGGAGGCAGCGGCTGCAAGCTGTTCGCGCCAGGAAGGAGGGGAAGGAAGGCTCACCAGGCAGGCAGATAGATGGGCCACATGGGAGGCAGTGGAGAATGGGAAAGGAAGGCTCGGCAGGGAGCTGGACCGCATGGGAGGCCGGAGAGAAGGCAGGCAAGTGGGCTGAGCCACAGGGGCCACGTGATTGAGGCAAGTGACCTAGTGAGTAAGGGAGCTGTAGCCAAGGTGGTCGAGGCGCGATAAGGAGTGAGTAGGAAAAGAGGAGAGAGGTGGGGTGGGTAGGGCAGGGTAGAGTGGAGTGGAGCCAGCCAGTGGTGCGATTACCTGGTTCTCTGAACTGTGTAAAAATTTAACAAGCGGTTCACCTGAAACAGTCCGCTTAACCGGCTGAATATCACCTCTGGTTGTAAGTCAAGGACCACCTGTGTTTGCAACTCCACAGAGCAGATGCTGGGCCCATAGCTGACCTATGCACCACGAGAGCTGGGTTTTTCTGGGTCTTCAGCCATCCACCCCTGCAGCCCTGGCAGGATGTGGGTTGGCCCATCATCACTAAGCAGCCAAAATGTGGTGGAATGTGATCTGGATTCCCAGGAGGGAGGGGCTGCATTCCTGAGGGCCAAGAGATAAGGAAGCTTAGATCATTAGGATCTAGGAATTGTGCCCCTCCAAAATGGCGTCTCCTTCTGGGACGCAGCTGCCTGGTCCAAGGATGGAGTGGTCTCTTCTGCTTCCCCAGCGGGGTCTGCGCAGGGTTGTGTAGACTCCATTCGAGAAGCCGAGTGAACCGGCCACCCTTCCTTTCCGTAGCCTTTTTTCTTCCAATCAAATGCCAAATCGGGGATGGGGGAACTGATTTTTCTTTAAAAAGGCTAGCTTTTCTATAAATACTTTAACTCAACGATCCAAGACCACAAATCCATGACCAACCATTTCATACCTACGATACAATAAACCCCGTATCGAGTGTCCTCATCAAACCACAGAGAACATCCTCTGGACTTTCTGCAGAATATATTCGAACTTCATCTTCGTCAGAACTGCCTGGACCCTCTCCCACGCTTGCTCCTTCCCAATCTGGTTCCTGAGTTGGAGCAGGTAGCTATGAAGGTCCACCTGCAGCTCTTCGATGTGCTTCTTCTTCTCCTCTGTCCCAGGAGCAGTTTGAGTGAGCTTACGATACAGACGTCGGAGCCTTTTTGGGGACTTCAGCTGGAATGCTACAAAGTCAAGGGCTGCCTCCAGACAGTCTCCCGTACCTGGAAGAGACAGAACAGATGAGAAACACACATCGAATAAGATGTGCTGGGAGAGCCAGTTTGGTCTAAATGGTTAAGGTATCACTTAAGAAAGCGGGAGATGGCGAATTCCAGTTCCGCCTTACTCAAGATAGCTGGCTGGGTGACTTTGGGCCAATCACCAGGGACAGTGAGTTCTAGTCCTGCCTTATGCATGAAAGCAAGTCACTTGACTTTGGGCCAATCACCAGGGGACAGTGAGTTCTAATCCCGCTTTAGGAATGAAAGCCAGCTGGGTGACTTTGGACCAATCCCAGGAGACTGTGAGTTCTAGTCCTTCCTGAGGTGTAAAACGCCGGCTGGGTGATTTAGAACTAGTCACACTCTCTCACACAACCCACCTCACAGGGTTGTTGTTGTGGGGAAAATAGGAGGAGGAAGGTGTATTGGATATGTTCACTGCCTCGAGTTATTTGTAAAAATAATAAAGGCAGGATGCAAATAAATCATAAGTAAACCAATACCATCTCCTGCACTGCCTTCCTGTAGGGCTTATGACCAAAATCTCTGGATCAGCTTCCTCAGATTAAACAATTAAACCAGGAGCATCTGGTTTCTGAGGAACCGTCTCACCCTATTGGAACTGGCCGGGCCCCACTCAGAGAAGGAGCATAGAACATAGAGTCATAGGACTGGAAGGGACCTTGGAGGCCATCTAGTCTAACCCCCTACTGAACTCAGGAGAGCCTAGATCACTCCAGACAAATGGTTATCCAGTCTCTTCTTAAAAGCCCAGAGTGATGGAGCACCCACAACTTCTGGTGGCAAGTCGTTCCAAGGGTTAATTGTTCTGTCAGGAAATTTCTCCTTAGTTCTAGGTTGCTTCTCTCCTTGCTTAGTTTCCATCCGTTGCTTCTTGTCCTGCCTTCAGGTGCTTTGGAGAATAGTTCCTCTTCTTTGTGGCAGCCTTTTAAATATTGGAAGACTGGTATCGCGTCATATACCTGCTCTGGACTTGAATTTCAGCTAGCAGTGTCCAGGAGAAGAGCCTCTGACCTCTGGAAGATCTCACCACTGGAGGGGAGATCCACCCCTATCCTTTTTGCCTCCCATTTGAGACCTTCCCTGCTTCTGACAAGAAAAATTGATGGGAGGGGGAGGAGCCAGATTCACTTAATGACCATGTGATTTGCTTAACAACTGCAATGCTGCTCTTAAGCACCATGGCAAAAAGGATTATAGTATGGGACATGTCTCACTTAAGAACTGCCTGCTTAGGAACGGAAACTCTGCTCCCAGTTGTGTTTCTATGTTGAGGACTACCTGTAAGTCTCAGGTGTGTGTGTGGGTCTTACCTGAGCCCTCCTCAGGCCTACAGGCAGTGCAATAGGCATCATGAAAAAGGGTGCCAGGCACGTTGACCCGAAGGCCTTGTGCGGAGCAGTTCTGGTGGGTCTGGCAGGGATCTTTGGAGGAATGGGTGCTGGAAAAACTCCCCTCTGGACAGAAAGTGCACTGGGTATCTTCTCGTGGGTTGCCTGGAAAAAACGGGAGCAGAAGAGAAGGTCTAGCTTTCTCTCCAACCATGTTCCATGGCTATTGCCTTGCAGGAGGACTTTATCAATGCATGTCAACATAATAAAATAAAACCTTAAAAAGGGAGAAGTGGAAGGAAGGGAAGGGAGAAGAAAGGAAGGGACAAGGAGGGGAGGGAAGGAGAAAAGGGGAGAGGAAAGAGGAGAGGAGTGGAGTGGAATGCAGAAGAGAGGAGAGCAAAGGGAAGGGGTAGAGGAGGGGAGAGGAAAGAGGAGAGAAGTGGAGAGGAGAACAGAGGAGTGAAAAGGGAAGGAGAGGAGGAGGGGAGGAGGGGAGCGGAAAGAGGAGAGAAGTGGAGTGGAGTGGAGAGCAGAGCAGAGCAGAGCAGAGAAAAGAGAAGGAGATTGGGAGAGGAAAGAGGAGAGGAGTGGAAAGGAAAAGAAAGGAGAGGAGAGGAGGGGAGAGGAGGGGAGTGGAGTGGAGAGCACAGGAGAGGAGAGAAAAGGTAAGGAGGAGTGGAGAGGAAAGAGGGGAGAGGAAGAGGAGTAGAATGGAGAGGAGTGGAGTGGAGAGGAGAAAGGAGGAAGGTTGATGAGGAAGAAAGGGAAGGAGGGAGGAAAAAAGAAAGAAAAAAGGAAGGAAGGAAAGAAGGAAGGAAGAAAACAAGCAAGCAAGCGGGAAGGAGGATGGGAAGGAGGGAGGGAGAAGTCACACATCTCAAAATTGCTGAGCTTGAGAAACACCCATTCGAAGGGTTGATCCTTCAGGCTTCCCACCTCTCCAAACTCCTCCCAAGTGACATCAGCCTGTTCCAGTTGACCCCCTACCCCTACCCCCAACAGAACAGGTTGCTGTCTGTCTTCCTCCCCTGGTACCTACCCGGCTTCAACACTCCGCTTCCTGGCGGGCACGGGTAGTGCGTGATGCAAAACTCCCACTCTGCGTAGTAGCCTGGCTTGCACTCGCACACCCTGTTGTGTGTCCTGTTGCACGGCACGACCTCCACCTCCAGGTTGTTACAGGGGGGCCTGCAGGGTAAGCACTTGTGCACGTAGTTCCAATGCTCGGTGTACGTCCCGTCGTCACAGGTGATGCACTCAGTGAGTTCGTCTCGGGTGCAAGGTTTGACCATCCTCATCCCTTCGGGACACTTATCACACAACAGCTTCTCATTGGTGTTGGGGTCAATCCATTCAAATTTGGACGGGGAAGCATGGGTCAGGGTACTCCAGAGCAAGACACTCCAAATCGCCCACTAGTGATGCGGGGGGGAGGAAAACAGGTTAGCAGAGATTCCCAGATACACCTAGTCCTCGACTCACGACCACAACGGAGCCCGAAATTCCCACGGTTCAGCAAGACAGTCATGAAGTCAGTCTCTGCCCCGTTTTACGACCGTTCTTGTCACAGTTGTACTGTGAATCGCTACAGTTGTTAAATGAGTAACGCGGTTGTGAAGTGAACCCAGTTTCCCCATTGACTGTCAGGCTTGGAAACCAGATTACTGACATTCCAGGCTGCCAGCTTGAAGGGGGGAGGGGGAGCAGGGTAAGGTAGACATAATAAGGTTATGTAACCAACGGATGGACTGACTACGTGGCACGGATGGAAGAGGATATAATTGGTGGTCGTCACGACGGGGTCAGGCGGAAGGCGGACGACGATCCGATGGTGAGTGCACCTGTCAACCCTTTTTTTTTTAATCTTAAAACTAACTGTCCCACACACGGGGAAACAAGGGGAATTTAAAACTATAATAGACACAGGCTGCACCAGATGCCTAATAGGACCCCACATTGTAAAACAACTGGGGATACC
>JANHFM010003145.1:405748-420262 GCA_032468115.1 Grayia smithii
TCTTGAAAAAATTATTATGCTATACTGGTATTTTATTAAATAATATTTTACCACACCATTTGGTTCAGAATACTTTTCCTTGTTTTCAACCTCTAAAATCTAGGTGTGTCTTATACTCTAAAAAATACGGTAACTGCAATCAGATCCAAAGCTCTGCGCAGCCCTGCTACCTACAACATTCAGATAACAGGAAATTGAAGTTTATAAGTCCCTTGGCTAACCAACAGAAAAATTACAATTACAAAACAAGAACAGATTTGTTCCCTTCATGTTTAAACATTGTTTAATCTAAAAAATAACATTTTCCCTGTCTGAAATTGAATAGATTGAGATCAAAAGTCGATGGAGTGTTACAGAGCTGCTTTTGAAAAAAGTATATAGAATTACAGCCTACACTTGACTTTTTTATGGTGTCTGCAACCTTACCCTCAGATACAATTTTTTCAATCATTTGTTGCTCTGATGGCTAGCGTTCCATCTTCCACTAGCAATAAATCTCACAATTTGTCAATAGCTGTCTCAAAATGAAGCAAACTCTTACCTGGGAAACTCTTATCTTGAGAATGATGAAATTCACAATTAATAGAAGAGTGATTGAATGGCATGTTTCTTCAATAATGTATCTGTCTCTTAGGAAAGTTAAATCAGTTGCCCTTAATCTTCGACTATTGTCCTTTCTGTTCAGTATGGCACAGGTCTTAGATTTGATCTTAATAATTGATGTATTTATAAGACCTTATTCTTTTAGCAGACAAGTTACATATGAACTCTAGAAAAGTGGCTGAATTTTGTTCACTTGCTGTTGTGGGTTACAATGCTACTGTAGAATATTAATCTCACAGTTTTTGGAAATTGTGGTTGTTGACCATAAATAAATATTCTATCCTTAAATTCTTTGTAATTATTGATTCCTGATGAAAAATAAGGAACACCATTTTATGTAAAACAGCTTTTTAAACAAGCATTATGAGTATTAAATATTGTTTTCAATAAAAGTAAAATTAAGACCTTTACAATGGTTTTGATTTGTGGTCATTGGAACATATAGTTGATGCCATATTATGTTATTGAAAACTGTTTTCTCCATTTGGTTAACATGCTATTCTTACTGCTTCTTCAGGTTTTGATAAACGTACTGGAATGGTTGTCAACCATCAGACAGAAAATGCAACACATATTTCTGGTAAACCAATCCTGGATAACAATGCAGTGAATCTCTTTTCCTCTGTAGTCATTGCTTTGTTATTGCCAGGAATAGCATGGGGATTTTGGCCAAGAGGATGAAGACTTGCATTTTTTTCTTCTTCAAACAAGCTGTGACCTAAAAGATTCTCCCATCAAAAGTCATTATAAATTCTAGACTGGAATACATTCCTGCAACTGTACTGAAAGCATAAGGTATCACTAGGTTTTTAAAGTGATACTTCCTGCAGCAGTTTTAGGTAGCTAAGACAGACAGGAAGAGGCGGAGTCCTCATTTAATATTGCTTCTTATGTAATAGACTATAGTTATCACTTGAGTTATTACTTGATAGAATATTTGATTGCACTTCATTCTCCATAATCTATTAGGCAAATGGGAACTGGGAAGACTAAAATAACCTGTGGATAGAATGCCACTACAGCTACCTGAACAAGTAAAGGATCTTGGTTTAGTAACTAAATTATATGCTAAACTTTCTATATTATTTTGAAATCTATTTTTTTGAGGGGACCTATTGTACTATAGCTAGTGAACTGACCACTCTAGGTACAACATTCAATACAATCACAACTTTTTTTGCCGTTAAAATATTTTTTAAAATGTGTATGGTATGAAAGCTAATACTGTCCTGTTGGTGCTTAAAGTTTAAAATTTAATTTATTGGGTTTAAAATATTATGTTTAAAAAACAAGAATGTATACTTTGGCCACTGCCTGTAATTATTAACTATAGTTTTATCTTGGCATATGGAACAAATACTTGTATTTGTTCAAAATTTGTTTGATCTTTGACATGGATGTTGCATTTTAAATTGTAATAATTTACCACTGATATCTGAATAGATAGGTTTATTTCTTCATAAAGATTGGGCTAAAAGTGAAATTCAATTAAACTGAAAAAAACTCTTTTATTTTTCTTGTATAATTTTTTAAAAATATATTGGCAACTTATATTACAAATGCAATGAAAAATTTGTCAGGTTTGTTTGCAAGTAGATCCATTTTCCATAGACTTATATTTGTCATTTTATATAAATCAGTTACTAGAATTTTTAATTTTACACTAATCTTAAAGGAGCAAAGGTAAGAAGTTGGTAGATGCTTCAAGGAGGCTATCCCTACAGACAATTTTTAATAGTTCGTAGAAATCGACTATTTTCAGTTGTTTTTCTTATCAGTTACAACTGTAGATAAGAATTCATATTAACAAGGAATGTGAATAAGCGAATCTGAAGAACCATTTGTAGAAATTCATTAAAACAACACAATATGCACATATGTAATATAGGACATTGCAAATTTCTGCAAAAATTAATATAGATTTCTGTAACATAGACACTGGAATACATGGCATAATAAACTGAATACAACACTAACTAGATTTGACGCTAATGTTATTCTCTTAAGCATCTCAAAAATTTGGGTATTTGTTGGTAGTGGCAAAATAGATAATAAAATCTTAATGCAACCCAAGAAATTGATTGGATTGATGAAGATCTGGTTAAAATATAGATATCAATGAAGCATTGTGAACTAATTATAAATAAGGAAAATGGAAAATACAATATTTAATGGAATGTATGAGTGGGGGAGAAGAATGTAAATTGAAATATTTTCTGTGCCTTGATGTATTTATACATCGTGATAAATAAAGCAGTAGACATCTTTTTTGAAAATACATATAGAAAATGAATCCTAAATGAGGCTCTTACAAATATGTTCAAATAAAAATGACTTTAAAATGGCTTTCAATCTGTTTTGTTTAATCATTACAGAACATGTTATATTGAGAAAAATCATATAACTTTGATATCATTTTGGTTTATAAAATTATCATCACCTTAGCTAGGATCAATTTTAAAAAGTGGCAACTCTTTGTGTTATCAAAAATCATTACAGAAAAGCAAATTATCATAAAAGATGGACATTTTAACAAACACAATTTAAAAGTCAAGAATTATTTTCTGTTTCACTTTGCATCAATTAACAGTCAAATAATGAAGAACATCCTCAACAAATTCAACATTGAAATATATTTTCAATGTCTCCTGACGTTTGCCCAAATTCATGTTCATTGCATTAATGACATTATCTAACCATCTCATCCTCTATCATTCCCTTCTCCTTTTGTCTTCAACCTTTTCCAATTTAAGAGGTCCTTTCTTCTTATCTGGTGGCCAAAGTACTTGAATTTCAGCTTCAGTATCTATCCTTCCATAGAACATTCAGGCTTCATATCTTTTAGGATTAATTGATTTGGTGTCCTTGCAGTCCAGGGGACTCTCGTATGTCTTCTCCAATGCCACAATTTGAAAATATTAATTCTTTGGCGCTCAGCCTTCTTTATGGTCCAACTTTCACAGCCATACATTGCTACTGGGAACCACAATGGCTGGTTCATGTAACATGTTGAACCCCAAAAGAAGTACTTTTGGAACAGTGCATTTGTTATAATTATCTTCACTTGGATTCCTGTTAACTAATATACTGTCAATGACTTTTACATCCTTTTCTAGTTAAATTGATAACACTAGCATTTATAGTAGCAATAGCACTTAGACTGCCCCATAGTGCTCTCTGAGCAATTTATAGAGCCAACATATTGCCTGCAACACTCTGGATCCACATTTTACCAATCTCAGAAGGATGGAAGGATGAGTCAACCTTCAGCCCTGTCGGGATCAAACTCCAGGCTGTGGGAGTATATTACATTCTAACCACTGTGGCACTAGATTAAGAGCTGTTGAAGAACCAGACTTAATTTTGCTTTAAGATTTCACTTGAGTTGACTAGCAGAAACAGATTTTGTCTTTCATTTGCAAAGATACTCACTTCCAAGCCTACAAACTTGAAATTTGCCATGTATGTTCCTCTTGGCTTCTAGGTACTCACTAAGAAAGGATTTTTTGAAATGAATATCAGAGCATTAGTATTTCCTATATTATTATAACATGCTCTGATGTTAATTAGACATTCTACTCCTCCTCCAAACTTGAAAATAACTCTAGAGAGAATGGGATAGCATAGGACAGGCTTCTGTGGGGGAAGCCTCATGGAGAGAAGGGGCTAGAAAGCCTGAGGCAGAGAAGGGGATAGAATAGATGTTTCTGTGGGGCAAAGCTGAGGAAGAGAAGGGGATAGAGGATGTATGGGGCCAAGCCTGAGGAAGAGAAGGGGAGAGGATCTATGGGGCAAACCTGAGGGAGAGAAGGGGATAGAGAGGAGAGGCTTCTGTGGGGCAAGCCTGAGGGAGAGAAGGGGAGAGGAGAGGTGGATCATAAGTACTCATTGATTGTCAAGCTGTAAGTGTTGATTTATCAAGCCCCCATCACATAGTTTCGAGCGAAGCACGTGTATACAGCTAGTACAGTATAAAATTGGCAGAGAAATACACAGAATCAGAGGTGAAAAGCCTTAAAATAGTCTTTTTTAAAAAAATCCTTTAACTGTCCTAGCAAAAGGACAATGTAGACAAAAATGGCCCAAGGCCTTTCTGCTGTAGCCTTACCTTTAAAATGACTCATGACCACCACCTTTTCTGATCTTGTACCAAACTCTTATGTGGCTTGGATTATGTAAATCTAGTCTATGTTTGTAGGATTATTAGGAGCAGAGGTGGTACAATGGTTAGAGTGCAGTACTGCAGGCTACCTCTGCTGACTGCTGGCTGACTGCAATTCGAATCTCACCAGGCTCAAGGTTGACTCAGCCTTCTATCCGAGGTCGGTAAAATGAGGACCCAGATTGTTGGGGGCATTATGCCGACTCTGTAAAACGCTTAGAGAGGATTGTAAAAGCACGGTGAAGCGGTATATAAGTCTAAGTGCTTTTGCTATTATCTAGCTACATTTGCAGAATTGTAGCTGTAATAGCATTAAGGAAGGGGGAGAGAAATCCATCTGTTCCATGTACATATAGTACTGGAAGTAAGGATCCTAGCTTAGTATCTCCTTGATATTCTACTTTAATGCAGCTTCTATTCAACATGCAGTCTATTTTGTCTTTAGCCACTCTTCGAAATGGGTTCTGAAAATATAGGTATTTTAGGCTGATCCAGATCTTAGTTTTTAACTTTTTTTTTAAAATACTACTCATATGATTATTGATTCTTCCCTTTTCCTAAAGCATTTGTGAATGCATTATCCTGTTAAATCTAACAAATATATTTCAACATGGTGAAATAGAGTTGTGTGTTAAACTCATTCTGTTAGATCCATTGATGTAATGTCAATATTAATTTCTTCTGGTCCAGGAGTAAACATACTATGTCTTAAAAAGGAAGCCAGTACTACTGTTTCTAAATGTCAAAATTGAGATCGTTCACCAAGCAAATGTGGCTGATATTCCTTCATATGTATCATCATTGAATAAACAAATTAATCGTATATGAATATGAAGGAGTGGAAATGCTAATAAATACCTAGTATAAACATAGTTATGGAGCCTTTAATTCTGCCTCAAAATTTAAAAAGTTAATGATTTTCATAAAGGTGTTATATTTGAATAACAGAAATCATGTTTTAAGTTAATGAAAATATTTCAGTATTTCCAAGTGAAAGAGACTGAATCCAAAACACTGTGGAACCCTATTTTTAAGCAACAAATGACAAGGAACTGCTGCCCTTGGAATAGGTGTAACCTGAGACTGCTGGAAAGCCTGAATTCTGGTAGGATTGCCTTAAACTGTGCTCAGGAGCAGGTTTGGGCTGTTGGCAGAGCTATTACTATGAGGGTTGCTGCCAGACTCTGCTCTGGCCAGACAAGCTGGCAGGACTCCTGTTAGAACATTGTCTGATAGTTTTATTAATTGCAGGCCACACTTGTCATATTTATGCTTGGTTAAAATACACCCTAAAAACCTTGTACATGTATTTTGCACAATGAAGTTGAGCATTCCTGTATCACATATTTCCCATAATGTATGTCAAAATGTTGTGATGAATTCAATTTATACTATTTAGATCTAAACCTGAGTGTTTTCAGTGAGATTAATTGCACTGAAACAAACAAAATTACATGTGATCATAGAAGTTCAAAAAATTTTCTCTGTAATAATCTATCTGTTGTAGTGAAGAAGTAGAAACTAGCAGGTAAGAGTTTATATTATAAAATAAAATAGAATTTAAGGGATTTCACAATGTTAGTATATAGTTAAATGAACTGATGTCCATATGCATGCTTGGTCAAAATACACACTAAGTGTATTTTGCAATGAACCATACTTTATATACTTGTTACTATGCATATATTTCCAGCTTCATTCCTAGCCATTCACACTCTCCAAGATTTTCCACAGTGGTTGTGAGTGAAGGGAATACAGCACTGGCAACAAACACTATAGAAATTTGGTAGTTAGTGAAAGCATGGTGAGAGTTTGAATTAGTTTAGCTCCATCCCTTCAATCCCTTCAAAGTCCCTTAAGACCTGGTTATGTAATCAAGCTTGGAGCTGCCAGGAAACCAGAGATAAGCTCAAATTGTTCCTTTGTTAGGTGCCTATTCTTATCCACCATTTGCTTAGGATTGGTATATTTGTTTTTATAATTTCTATTTTAATCTGGATTTTATATTTTTATATTGCTTATTTTTATATCTGTTATTTGATTGTTTATACGGTGCCCAGAGTCAGTTTGTGAAAAGGGTGACTATACAAATTTGATCAATAAATACATAAACAAGCATCACCTGCCAAAAGAAGAGGTTCATAATGCGTATCTTTGTATTGCACTTCAATTAAATAGAAATGTATTTATTATACATGTGTAAAATGATTTATTTCAAATGCTTCTATACTGGTTTGTACAATTCTGAGCGGCTTATTTGTAAACAACCTTTTTTGGATTTTCCATTTTTAATTACAGTGATAAAATGCTAATTCATATCATAGTTTCTTGTTCCTCTGTAGCCCATTTTCACAGCTTAAATCATGTTATGAGAAATCTTCAACCTGCAGATGGAAGAATTGAACTGTACTTTCCGCTAATCCAAATCAAACATTGCCAAGGGTAAGAGAGTGCAAGTTATAGTTCAGCAACAACTAGGGTCATAGATTCTCACAGCTGTGTTCTAAAAATAAATGTTATTAGAACATGCACTACACAAGGGAGACAGTTTTTATAATATTTGAACAAAAGAAAGTATAAATGATAGTGGCACAGAACATTAAAACATGGGATTAATGCTATATACAGGGCACTACATCATTGCCTCAATCTCTGGTGCTGACCTTTTCGTATGTATGTGATTATTTTGGCTAAGATTTTTTTTTTCTGTCCTGGCTGAAACAGTAACCATGCTTCAGTGTACAGTATCATTAAACAACTAGACAAAAATACAAATGCTTAATGCTGACTTGCTAGATATTTCAGAAAGTTACCTGATATAATTTTCAATCATGATTTATTTATTTATTTATTTATTTATTTATTTATTTATTTATTATTAATTAAATTTTTATGCTGCCCAATCCCAGAGGACTCCAGGTGGCTCACAATAAAAAACATAAAGGAATTACACTATACAAAATTTAAAAGCAATTTAAAACTAGTTATTTATTAAAACTGGATTATATAGGCAAATACTGATATATTTTTATAAGACTTTCTCATGTATATTTTAAGTTCTACTGTTTGCTTAGATCAGTGAGGCTAATTTTTTCCAGACCAAGTGCCCAAAGCATGCACCTGAACCCCAAAATGCAATGCGTCTGCACCTACCGCGCATGCACTCCACCTCCCATGCATTTGCGTGAGGGCTGCCTGCACGCGCCCCGCCCATGCGCAGCAGAGACCTGAAGACCAGCTGGCCGACGGGAGGCACACGCGCATGCATGGCAGAGCTGAACTGGGGCAATGGCTCACATGCTCACAGAGAGGGTGCTGTTTGCCACCTCTTGCACATGTGCCATAGGTTTGCTATCATGGGCTTAGATGAAATCACTGCTCATTCCATCCCATCCCATATGAGTGTTGATATACTATAAGAGCATTAAAAAGCCATCACAATTAACATAGATTACAATTATTAATTTTCTAGGCACATTTGACTGCAATCTGAATGTTCATTAATAGTGCATGAGCTGTCATTTTAAACATGAAAAGATGTTTCGTTCAATGATTTACCAATGGGAACAGCACCACCTATTGGTTTCTTTATGCTACAATTGGCAGTATAGAAAATCCAAAATGTGAAATCTCACTATAGCCAAATATTAGTATTTGTAAATCAATTCGTTTTGCAGTATACATCCTCTTTGTCCTGAATTTAGGACATCAGCTTGAAGGCATATATGACAATGATTGAATATTTTTAGTCAAAAATATTTATACCCCCAAACTCTTTGCTTATCTAGAAGTAAGCAACATTGTTTTGAACATTATGCTTGCACCAACCTTCCATTATAAAAAAACAATTGATTTCATAGCTAAAAGATGTGAAAATAACTAATTCTAACGTACTATATTTCTGGTGCAACATAGGAGACCATTTCTGCCTAATCTTAGGCAGCTCTAAATCTCCTTGTAAGGAAACAGATATTTTTTTCACAGAAATAGATTTACCTTGTCAAAGGTAAGTCTCCCTCAAGTCAAGCTCCTCTCCTGGTAACTACAAATACAATCCATACTATTATTTAGCTATTAATATATTATGTTGATAGCTGTAGAGAGCTTTGCTGACATTCATAATCTATCCTAAACTTTGGGAATTCAAATTAAATCTCTCATCCAAGTACTAACCAGTCTGACTCGATTTTCAAGATCATTCAAGGCTGGGCAGCTGCTATCCTTTGATGCCTTGATTTACCATAATCTGAAGATTAACATGGATTATCATGAGTCATGAGTTCTTGTCATAAGTATTCTTTCTATAAAAGTTCCTGTAGCAATTCATCTGAAATTAGAACTTTTCCCCTTGAAAACACTTCTCCCTTTTCTTTCAAAGATTCCTTCAAAGTATATTGGAAGGAACTAAACAATTAACTACCCTAAATTTTCTAAAGTAATCTTTAATAAGAATTTGAAATATGTGAACAATTTAAAACTATGTTGTGGACAACTCACTTTTGATAACTTCTTTAGTTGCTTTTGATCTCTTATTTGGAGTTCCTAGTTTTCCAATGCCATTGTAAGAGCTGTATTTCCATTTGGAAAAAAAAATTAAAGACATGTACAATTTAAACTTACAGTAATTATCACATTGAAGCCATGTTTAGTACTGCATCATGTGAAAAGCCATTATGATTTATTCAACCAATACAATTAAAACAAGTCATTTAGTCTGCATGAAATCACAGTAGAATGGAACACCATATCTGCCACATTCAGCTTATTTCACTATGTGCAGCATCAGAAATATATAAAAATGCTTTCCAAAGTTACATGGGAATAATTGAAGGCAAAGGTAAAGAATATAAATCAACTTGACTTATAGTACCTTCATGTTGTATCTAATTACATTATTTAAAAGTCACTCCTAAAAACAGAGCCTATGTCATCCTAGCTGGATCATGAATTTCATTTTAAGGGTACAGATACAAACATATAGTATATATTTTTAAAATGTGTGCAAATTAATCTAAGTAATAGCATGAAATGTACTAGAAGGGTAAGCATCAAGGCTGACATTGTTTGATGTATACAGATCTTGCAACCATCCTTGAATTAAAACATTTCTTTATATAAGCTTTCTTTACATAAGAACTTCTCAGGAATCTGTAGGAACATATCAGATGTAGGTAGCTACGATTATCCTAGGAAATGTGTGAAAAATTAATAGTTTTTTAACAAACTTTTTAATACTTCAAGTTGCTTGGAAAACTTAAGAGAAAAAGTGATCTAGAAATGTTTAAAACGAGTTGGGGGAAAAAAATCTAATTTTGAATAATTACATTGCTCAGTCCCTTAATGCACTTATACAAAGATACTGTGTTAAAGTAGTTTGCTGAGTAAGCCTCAAGAATTAATTTGTATATTATTCTAAGCAGACACCACAGGTATATATGCAAGTTCAGGTTTTACATGCAACAGAGTGGGAGCTGGACTTCACAGGATAACAGCATCAGGTTGATAATGACAGCTAGCAGCCTAGAAAATATTTTTCCTCATACTTTTTGGTTGATAAATTTGTTTCATATTTTTGTTGTTTGCATTGTTGAAGCGGAACATTAGGAACATATATAATCTGAGGCATGATCTAGAATTACTGTTTGAAAATCTTTAAACAGGAAATATGTCACCTTTCTTGCCATAAAATGGATAGCCCCTTGCATAACAAATTACAAGGTGTATGAATTCCTATAACGTTAAATGAACTATCAATGGAAGATAATCTGCATTTTATCAGCAACCATTTGTAAAGGGCTACTTATAAATCAGCACTAATTTCTTCTATTTTACTTCCTTGGGCTTCACTCTTTATTTCCCTTTCTGCGTCTATGTGCATACTGTCCTTTAGGATTACTACATCCTCCTCCATCTGATTTAACTACATATACGGTTATTACAGTGGTGAAATTCAATTTTTTTTACTACTGGTTCTGTGGGCATGGTGTGGCTTGGTGGCTGTGGCAGGAGAAGGATACTACAAAATCCCCATTCTCTCCCCATTCCTGGGGGGGGAGGGGAGGGTATTGCAAAATCTCCATTCCCACCCCACTCTGGGGCCAGCCAGAGGTGGTATTTGCCGGTTCTCTGAACTACTCAAAATTTCCACTATCGGTTCTCTAGAACCTGTCAGAACCTGCTGAATTTCACCCCTGGTTTATTAACCTTGAAGGGACCCAAAAGTTCTTCATGGAGTTATAGAAAAAAACGTTTGTGGCAAACCGAAAAGATACAGTACGTATTTTGATTAAACTTTCTCACAGTTGCAATTTCTCTGCAGGCTTCCCAAGACCAGAAGCAAATCTCATGGAAACAAAGTCCCCCCCACCTCTCACCAAGTATGAATACACAAAGATCACGTTTGCGGGAAAGCATTAGCCTTCCCTCCTCCACCACCCTTTCCTTGTTTTTCGTGGGCAGCCCCGAACTGGAAACATTGCTTCAGGAGTGACGCTGCAGGCCGACTTAATAACGGTCTATCTTCTCCTCTACCGACGATAGCAAACTCAGCAATTGGTGCCAAAGCCTACCCCCGTAGAAAAAGATGACAGTGACACAGGCCCCACGGCTCTATCGCGTCCACTTATAAGAGATCTCACGTTACCCGTGTCATCTCGGCCCGGTCTTGTTTAAGGCAGGGGTCTCCAACCTTGCCCACTTTAAGTCTGGAGGACTTCAACTCCCAGAATTAAGAATTAAGCTTGGAGGACTTCAACTCCCAGCAAAGCTGGCTGGGGAATTCTGGGAGTTGAAGTCCTCCAGGCTTAAAGTGGGCAAGGTTGGAAATCCCTGGTTTAAGGGATTCCCGTTCATCCTCTCCCGCTGGGTTTTTCGGGCGGAGCTTCGGAAGGCCGAAACGTCATCTGCCAACGGCGTGTCGCGTGACCGTCCGTCGAATGACGTAGGAGGAAGAAGAAGAAGACGCCATTAGAAAGGAGGCTGAGCAAGACGCCCCGGTGCGGGAGGAGGGTGGCTCGGGATTCCTCTCCCTCTTTCTCCCCCGACCCCCGCCGCTTTCGTCTCTCCTGTGATTTGCTTCCCCCCTCGCAGTCTTTTTCCTCGCGGCTTCCTTTCCTTTTCCCCCGTTCCCCTCCGCTCCTCTTTTACCGTTCTCTTGGACTCTGCTGAGCGCCCCCCCTCCCCCCACACCCCGGAATCTTAGCGGAGACCGGAGTTCGGAGGTTTGCCGATGTGAGGCCGCGGGAGCGGTGGCCACTTCGCTGCGGATGGCGACGGCAGCGGCCACTTCGGGCGCGGGAGGCGGCGGTGCTGCTGCTGCCGCCGCCGCTGCTGCTGCTGCCGGCGGGCGAAGTTTCTCCTTCAAGGTGGTCCTGCTCGGGGAAGGCTGCGTGGGAAAGACTTCTCTAGTACTCCGTTACTGTGAGAACAAGTTCAATGACAAGCATATCACCACTCTGCAGGTAGGCCCGGGAGGCTGCAGGAGGCCGCTCGCCCGCTTCGCAGGGATGAAATTCGGCGTCCTTCTTTAAGATGGGCTTGTTTTTCTCCTATCGCACTCGGGCCTTTTGAGGAGGGGACCTTTTCAGAGGGTCCCCCGAGCTGCTTCCCCCCCCCCCCCAATCTGGACAGCGAGAGTATGAAGCGTTTCGAAGTTTCCAGCCCGGACCACGGACTCTTTAGAAAAGTAGCCATTAAGGTTTATCAAATCCACCTTTATTGGAGATAAATAAAAATAATTGTTTCAGACAACACGGAAACACAAAGCAGGTGGTAGGAAAAGTTGACAAAAAAATAGGTAACATCTGTTCTAGTTTAGAAATGCTACAGTAAACTGACTCTACTATTTCTCTGGAATTTGAACACATTGGGTATTTTAAAGCATGCATGACCCAAAACAACCACTCCATGTTCTGTTTTTCACTCCTAGTATTAAGTTTCATAAGTATGTCCCTATGAATCGTTTACTAGTATAGAAGCCCAAACTTTAGAAGGACAGTATCATTAAAATAATTGTCCCATAGAGTTTTGCAAACTGATATTTCTGAAACTCTGTAATTCTGGAATTAAGGTAGAAATGATAGGTATTGAGAATAGAAGTAAATTGAAGTGACTGTGTGGCCTTCTTGCTGTATGAAAATACAGTATTCAATGTTAGAGATCAGCAGGAATTAATAAAATGTTATGGTAATTGTAGAATTTATTTTACATTTCAAAATTACAGAAATTGCAGCTTGGTTTATTATTTTTTTCTTTCAAGAATTTCACATGATCATCAGATGTTCTGGATAAAAATTATACCCTGTAATTATACTTGTCTGATCTTAACAAGACTTTTTTAAAAAACAAAACAAAAACATGTTTATCCATTTACTTTCCACTGACCCCTTTACAAGCTAGTTAATAAACATGTTGATTTATATATAGCAAAATCTTGAATGGTTCAGTAATTTGAAACTCTTGTTGCTACAGTTCATTTGCTTTGCCCATACTTTTTAGAGAATAGTAATGGAATAGGTTGTCAGATCCAGTGTTTAGTCACCTGCCGACCTGAAATAGAGTCCGAATAATTCAGATTACAGAAGGATATATTTGTAATGATGTCTCTCCAAGGATACAAATAAGAGAATTTAAAGAAAGCTGAGTTTCCATAGACTTCTATAACTACACTTGATTAAGTTTAACTTTCATTTTCAGCTGTTAGGGTCTTCTTCAAAGTAATAGATTTCTTCCATTCCAAAATTCTGTGTTCCATCTAAATATCTGTTTAAGATGGCATTAAGGATAATTATATTGAGTTTTATGAGTTACAGTACAGTACAACAGTGCTGATCCTTTTGCTTTCTAAAACAAACATGCAAGGGAGAATACATTCCATCTTTGCAAGCAATTGTTGCAATTATTTCTGTCTACAGTACAGAAAAACACTATTCCCATTATACTGTTCATTAATAAATCACAGATTTATTTTGTTTATGATATATAGGATATCAGTATTTTTTAATATAGAGTTTAAACAAATCTGCTAGACTTATTAGGTAGATTCTTGGGATTTCCCTTTTATCACTATTAGTTGAATGAATAGAAACTTTGTGCACTTGAATGTTAAGATTGTTCTTTCTTGCAAATGACCACTATAATGGGAAGCTAGCAGTCTGTAGCTAAGAATTAGTTACTGGAAGGCAATCCATGCTGGGTATGATACTAGTTAAGGATTTCTTTTAAAATTGAGAATTGTCAGTTCACAATTGCTAATTGTAACTTCCTCTAAAATTAAATTTGTTGTTCTCTAACATCCTGCTCTTTCTCAAAGAATCCCCAGGAGACTTACATAATTCTTTGTTTCTATTCCATACCAGTTTTATTGCAACACTCCTACAAAACAAGTTAGGTCTTAAAGCAGTCAGTTTTATTTTGTTTTGTTTTTAAAAACTACTGTAGTGTAATCTAAAATGCAATATTCTATAGTTTTGTAAATCTATAACCAGATTGTTTTAAACAGTGATTAATTAACCTATGAAATTGGTTATGAAAGTAGTTCTTGACTTATAACAGTTCATTTAGTGACTGTTCAAAATTACAATGGCACTTTAAAAAGTGACTTGTGACTATTCTTCACACTTGCAACTATTGCACACAGGGTGGATTTGATTTAAATCAAGTTGATTTAAATCACGATTTAAATCACGATTTAAATCACAAGTAAAAAGGCTTGATTTAAATCAACTTGATTTAAATCATAATTTTTAAAG
>JANHFM010003146.1:28921-43052 GCA_032468115.1 Grayia smithii
CGCCCTCGCCCTGGGGACCACCCACCGACACTGTCTGGCGGATGGTACCCTGAGGAGCGCAGCCCTGTGTGAGCGCATGGCATGCATTATTTCCTCCCGCCGGCTGTCAAATTGGGGTTTTCACGATAGAGTGTCTGCCAGCTGGATTTTCCCCCCTGGGATGTATTTTAGGTTGAAATTGAACCGTTTGAAATACTGAGCCCAGTGCAGCTGTTTGGGGGATAGCTTCCTGGGGCTCTTTAGCGCCTTGAGATTCTTGTGATCCGTCCACACCTTGAATGGCTCCTTCGCCCTCTCTAGGAAATGCCTCCACATTAAGAGAGGCCATCTTACTGCGAAAGCTTCTTTCTCCCATACCACCCATCTGCGTTCTGTGTCCGTTAATTTCTCGGATACGTATGCACAAGACTGCAGTTCGCCCTGCACATTTCTCTGAAGTAGAACTGCAGCGACTGCAATCCCTCACCCGGTGGGGTGGGAGGAGGTTGCACTTCTTTTTGCTGAAGACCTCGGCTAGGTCTGTATATGCTTTAGGTATGGGAGGCTTCCCTGGTGGCGTATGTGCAGCAGAGGCTGCCAATTCTGGCATTTTGCCTCCAGGGGGGGAAATCCATGGTATGTTGGGAAGAGGGTATCAGAGCCGGTTACAATACTTAGTGCAGTGGAAGGGGTACCCGTTGTCTGAGGCCACTTGGGTGAAGAATTGGGATGTGCATGCTGAGCGATTAGTCAATCAGTTTCATGTGAACTTCCCAGACAAACCGAAGGGCCCTGTTAGGGAAGGGAGAGGGGGTTAGAGGAATATTGTACAATGCCTTAACCCTCTCCTTGTATCTATCCAATTTCTTTTTCGGATGATCGATCTTTCCGTAAGGGGGGACTCCTGTCAGACTTGGAAGCCATATTAGGTGGTTTCCAACCTGCCACTTTCTACGCTGTGGGAAAGTGGGAGGGAGGGATTGGAAGAAGGAGATATTAGCCATAATAGCCTTATGTAAGACGGTCAAGGTCAGACCAAGCCGACATCTGGCGAAGGAGTGGTGTCAAGAGGGACTATATGATGATTGGACCTTGTGACCATTGCAGGAGGGAGGAGATGGTTTTGGGGGTTTTGATATCCTGTGGGAAAACCCAGAAACCTCAGATTTGGGTTTTCCCAGAATGTGCCAGTTTACTTCTCCGAATAAAAGAAACTTTTGAGAGATAATTGCGAAGGAGTTTACTATCAGAGGATATTGATCCCCTGGGCCCCCCCAGAAAGGTTGAGCATCTGGTGGGGTATACCCCTGGCACTGAATCCAGCTCTCCCTGGATAAAACCTCAATCCTGGGGGAACAGTTTCTGCAGATTGGAGTCCCAAAGTTAGTAGTTGAGGGGCTCCGGCAGGGTTTTTTTGGATTCCCCAGGTGGGTTGCATGCTTGGTATCCCCTTGGGGGGGCACGTGCTGCACTGGGATCCTTGCATTATCAGCCACGACTTGGGAAAATGCCCCCCTCGTGCTGATTTTGGTTCTGGGCTCAGGAGGTCCAAAGGTAAACGTCGGCTGTGCTAAACTCCAACTCACGTGAGGCCGCTGCGAGGGGCTTTCTTGACTTCGCACTCCCAGTTGCTCAAACTGCTCGGGGAGCTCAATTAGGGATAGGTTTCGAGACTGGGGTTGAAGACCCCAGTCCCTGGAATCTCCAGATCCAAGGCTGCTGTGGCTCTCCATTCCATCTGGAGGGGTAATGTTAAAATACGTTCCTCCAGGGATTCCTCTTCGAGGCTCTTCTGTGGAGTTGGAAAAGACTGGCATGTTTTCCAGGAGTCTGTTTCCTTGGGGTGAGCGCCTTGCCTTCGTGCAGTTTCTGCAGTTTCTAGGGTTTGCAGCAATTCTTTGGTGTTGGTAGGAGAGGGGGGTCGGCTGGCACTGTCCCGACAGCTCCCTCAACAAGTTCCTCCATGTGTTGTATCTTCACTGAGTCTTTGCTCCTACTTAGTTTTGGTAGGAGCTGGGGCCCAGTACCCTGACAGTACTGCTTGGGATTTTAGAAATGAGATTCGGGTTAATGTCAGTGTTCCTTCGCTGATAGAAAACTCCTTCTCAATCATCTCTCAAAAGTTTATTTTATTCGGAGAAGTAAACTGGCACATTCTGGGAAAATCTGATCTGAGGTTTCTGGGTTTTCCCACAGGATATCAAAACCCCCCAAACCATCTCCTCCCTCCTGCAATGGTCACAAGGTCCAATCATCGTATAGTCCCTCTTGAGACCACTCCTTCTCCAGATGTCGGCTTGTTCTGACCTTGACCCTCTTACATAAGGCTATTATGGCTAATATCTCCTTCTCCCAATTCCCCCCTCCCACTTTCCCACAGCGTAGAAAGTGGCAGGTTGGAAATCACCTAATATTTCTTCCAAGTCTGACACAAATTCTATGAGGGGCTTATGCACACTTTGCCAAATGCTGCTGGGGAAGGTTGAGTAGAGAGAGCTTTGTTCAGCCCCAGCCAGAAGTGGCTGCTGTACAGAGGCTGAGGAGAGGCTGCGCAGCTGCAGGCTAAGGCCAAGAATTAATTTAATTTAATTTATTGAATTTATATGCCGCCCTTCTCCCGAGGGACTCAGGGCGGCTCACACTCTAAAAACATACAATACAAAATTTAAAAGACAATTAAACCAAGAGTTCAACATAAATGACAATAATGTCACTTATAATGTCACCTTAGAATGCCATAGAACAGTTCATACAGAATTCTTTATTTGTTTACACCCGACAGACAGAATCTTGCCAGATTAAAAATTTAGTACTTTCACCCCAATAGATATACCTTGGGAGATTCTAAGGAGTAGCTATCCTTATCCTCTTCTTCTGTCTCTTATCCAGCTCTGGGCTGTGCTGCCTCTTGTCTCCCTCTCCTTTTTTAGAACGTGCTCCCTCCTGGAAAACTATCTTTTCACTATAGTCCAGTGGTGGGTTGTTACCAGTTCTCCCCAGCTGAAACGAACCAGTAGCAGCGGTGATGGGAGGCTTCACCCACCCACCTGGACATTATCAAATACAATCTGCACATGCTTGAGCGAATTGGTAGCAAAGGTAAGTGAAACCCACCCCTGCTGTAGTCCATCACACCAGCTCTCTCTCCAGGAGATACCATCTCTTACAGTAGCACAGCAAAGCCAAAAGTAAGATGGCTGCTTCACCTTACTTTTGAAGCAAGAGGATCATGATGTTTCAGGGGAACATTTAACATAATAATATATGAAGTCCAGGTAATCGTTGGGTTAGAATGATTTGTTCAGCAAAATTACAATAGTACAGAATGAGAAGTATTTGCAACCAGTATGTGAAGTTGCAGGCATTTCAGTTACATGATTGCAATGCAGGTGTTGGCTTGTGATTATGTCATTGCAGCAAAGAGTGATCATATGAGCATCATTTGTGACATTCCCTGCCAGCTTCTCACAAGCAAAGTAAAGGGGGAATGCAATAGGTAAGGTCATAGGTTGCTCCTGTAAGTTGTTCCTGTGACTTTTTCTCCTGAGAAGCTCTATCTCATATTCCATAGTAACCACCTCCACATCTGTACTACACAGCATTCACTTGTAGTGCTCTCCCACCTATAGAGCTTCCTGAGTCTCCTCTCCATCACTTGCAGGTGCTGGGAGAGGCTTATGCACATTTTCCCCAATGCTGCTAGGCTGCTTTGCTCAGCTCTTGCCAAAGCCAGAAGTGGCCAATGAGAGGCTGGGTAGCTGTACATCAGTAGTGGGCTTCACATTTTTTAACTACCAGTTCTGTGATGTGGCTTGGTCGGTGTGGTATGGCATGGCTTGGTAAGCATGGCTTGGTGGGCATGGCAGGCAACTCCATTCCCACCCCATTCCAGGGGAAGGTAACTGCAAAATCCCCATTTCCTCCCGATCAGCTGGGACTCAGGAGGCAGAGAATAGGGCCAGTCAGAGGTGGTATTTACCAGTTCTCTGAACTACTCAAAATTTCCACTACTGGTTCTCCAGAACTGATTACAACCTGTTGAATACTGTCTCTGCTGTACACATTGTAGACCTACCAGCCCAGCCACTGCCCACCTATCCTTCACAGCATCCACTTCTAGCATCTCCATCCCCCTACATGCCTTACCTAGAATTCCATTCTCTTCCCACTTACTGAGAAAAGCAATCCTGGGATTACCAGGATTGCCATTACTATGTGATGCAGTCACTTAACATTGTCTTTAAGACCACATCACGTAGTAATGGCAATCCCAGTTCTAATTGCTCTTGTAACCCAAGGACAACCTGTATTGCATCATTCAAAACAAAAAGATAAGACTAATCAAGAGACAATAAACACACCGATTTTATGAAATCTCCTTCCATTTTATTATATATGCAACTAACATGGTCAATATTTTTAAGCTGTTCAACATAGATGCAGCATTACAGAAAGATACCATCCTATCAATTCGTATTCTGAAGGAATTTGCTCTTGAAGTTGTGTTCTTCTAATTGAGATTCAGGAACCTTAGTAGTACCATCTTTAGAGTTTTGTTGATTTGTAATTCTTTTTAATCTGATATATTTCTAACATCAAGCACTGGAGCAATGATGAAGAGGAAAAGGGACATTTTATAGAGAAAATGTCTTTACCAGATACAGACATGTCGGAGATGGATTCATATCAGAGAAGACTGTAGTTTCTGAATATTAAATGTGTTTAGACAGCTCAAACAAATATTTTCAATGGTAATGAGCTGACTTAGAAATCTCAGTAGGGGGGGAACTGTCACTGATAGTTATTGGTCTCTATCCAAACTCAACCGGCTAAAGTTTGATCAGCACAATGCCAAATGTTTGTGACAGATATATCCTTTGCTCTGATTTTTCTCTATTTCTCCCTAGTCTAGTCAGTCTTTTCAATCTGCATGTGCATTGGGTAACATTCTGGCTGGGAATTATGGAAACTGTGATGCCTTAATAATACAGTACATGCTATTATAAAGCCTTCAGATTTACTCTGGCTGAAAACAAGAATATTTTTTTGCCATCCATTGTAGTTCAGAACTGAATTGACTTAGCCTTTCATAACATTTTGATTTTCAACACTGTCAGCGAGATGGACAACTCAGAATGAGATTGTTATTAGTCTCTTTTTGGGGTGGGAAGACATTAAAAAGCAATTTCAAGAGAAGCGATGCACACATGTCAAGCAGCGTACTCAAGTTGTAAGGGAGACATTAGCCCTTACAGCTTCCCCTTGGCCAAACCAGCAATTTAGTTGCATCAGTTGGTCTCCAAGGAAAAGAACCAAAACCTAAAAAGAAAAGAGCTTGGAATGTCAGCAGAGATGTGAGTAACGTTAATTCTAGGGCACATCGATTCCATCGCCAAAAAGAAAAATCTAGTGCTTTAATAGCTGCCTAGAAGTGAGCAATGCAGCTTCCTAGCACAAGCATGGGGATGTAAACAGGTCTTGCACAAGCAGAAAATATATCAGATCATATAAGAGGAAAGCTTGATTTCTACAGATTCTTCCTTTCATTTGCTATTTCACAGTTGCATTCTTCCATGTTTCCAAGCAATGCCAATAGAGGCCCCAGATTTTAATTCCATTCATTTTGGGTTGAAGCAAGGTTGTCCAATACAAACTTCAATGAGAACAACAACAAAATGATGAAACATCCCGCAATAATAGGAATCCTAACCCTTTGTAGTTGTGTTGCATCACTGGATTCATTACATTAATCATGTGGTTTGTTTAGTGGCATACATTCTGTCATCCCCCCCACCCAACCTGATGGACACCTAAGTGCATATGGGGTGATGGCAGGCCACACTTTTTGAGCTCTCTAAATGAGCTCTCTAAATGGCCTTCAGATAGAGCTAGGTAAATCTGCTGATTCCCTCATTTTTGGAATACAGCTCCCATAATCCCTTTTTGTTACCTATGCAAGCTCAAGTCTGAAACATTTGGAGGACACCACAACTTTGCTGCAGAAATACAGAAGAAACCTTCAAAGTCAGTCTTTGATTCTCTGTTGTTATGGACATCAAGAGAAACCTCTGACTCACATTTATTATTTTCATTAACACTGAAGAGAACTGAAATCTGGGCCTCCCTGAAATCACTGTCGCTATCATCCTTATTCATATTCTTCAGGAAAAGTGGAGAGCTACTTAAAATATTTGTACTGTTGCCAGTCAGGAGGTCCTATTATATTTGTCTCTTTGATTTTTCTTTTTCTAAAATCCTATTTTCATTAACATCTTTATCCTTCTAGGCTATTTGCATGGTGCTATAGAAAAGATAATATAAATTTATGCTACTGTTATCTGTGATCCTAAAATACAATTCCTTTACTGGATACATTCCTCTTGACTGAACTTGTTAGCTCTGTGACAATGTACCAATAAAGGAGAACATTTGTAACTCAGGGTGGAAATGAGGGGTCCCAGTACTGAGATTCAAATTTTTTTACTACCTGTTCTGTGGGCGTGGCTTGGTGGGCGTGGCATGGCATGGCTTGGTGGGTGTGGCAGGGGAAGGATACTGTAAAATCTCCATTCCCAGCCCACTCCAGGGGAAAGATACTGTAAAATCTCCATTCCTTCCCCATTCCAGGGGAAGGTTACTGCAAAATCCCCATTTCCTCCCGATCAGCTGGGACTCGGGAGACAGAGAATAGATGGAAGTGGGGCCAGTCAGAGGTGGTATGTACCGGTTCTCCAAACTACTCAAAATTTCCACTACCAGTTTTCCAGAACTGGTCACAACCTGATGAATACCACCTCTGGGTCCTTGGTGCTCTCTGACATCATCTGTGACAATGTTCTCAGTGCAGCAAGGAACCTTGAATAAACAATCAGCTTATTTTCTATCTGTAAGCAGTGATCAATAATATCATTTCATTGAGTCACATTACATATTTCCCTTGTATGACAGGAAAAGGTTATAAGATGTCCAGGCTTTTCAGCTTCTGGTACATGAAGCCAGGCTTTTCAACTTCAGAGCCAATGCTCTTCTGACACCTGAAGTCATAAAGCTCAATTCTTAAGTACAATCCATTGCCAGTTATTGCCTTTTTCAGTCTTTTGCCCTGGGCCAGAGAATATAACTGCATTTATCATACTGGCTACTTGTTTTTTTCAGCCCAAGGTCATTTCCTGTGAAATAAATGAAAATATATTAGAATTTTTTTAAAAAAAAAATCCTGTCTCTAAAGGACAAGGGCAGACAAAGATGCCATTGGTTAAGCTGGTTGAGACTAAATAAGAGGTGAATGTGTTTGGATGTAAACCACATTGACTATCTTGATACAGGGCAATGCATATAAAATGGAGGTTTTTGCCGAAGAATGTGGTGGAATAATTATCAATTTGTGTGTGTGTGTGTGTGTGTGTGTGTATGTGTTTGTGCGTGTTCACTGACAATAGATACGTAATGTAGATATACCTGTGTCCCCTAATAATTTCACCATTATTTTTTTTCCTGCTTCTTATAAGGTGCATTGACAGGAAGATTGCAAGAAATGTAAGCATTCCCTATGCCTGCTTATAGTACACAAGCCAAATCTCATCCCTGCTCTAAAAAGGAAATTTAAAAGTCAACGTTTGAATGGAAGAATTGCCTGGTAGCCCTTAAAAGTCTAGTAAATATGAAAGTATATTATTGCAGCATCTTATTTTATTATGTTATTATATTACATTATGATGTCATGCAAAGAACGTAAACTGAACTGAGCAGAGTGACCACATTATGCAAATGGCATTGATTGCCTCAAATGTATAATGAAGGACAGCTAATGTAAATGTAAGTACCTGACTACTTTGTATGCAGAGAGGTATCATTTGCCTATTATCTCAGGGAGATGTCTGGGTGAAAATTTGGTAAGCTAATTGGGAGTCCATTAAATCAAAATTTCACTGCGCTAATAAACAAATACAAGCAAACATCAAGTAAATGTCTGGAAAAAATCATGTAGCTTCTTATACATGAGTGGATAGTGCTATTAGATATTAGGTAATGTACTGAATTCTCTCTGGGCAGATGCTGTATTGCCTATTCTTGCTTAAGAAATGTAAACAAAAGCATATATCTGGCTTTCGTGTCTTTTGAATTTGCCATGGCAACATCCTGAAAGCCTTCCTGGTTTTATTAGAATTATTTTTTTTCTTAGGGGAACAACCTGGGATTGTTAGATATTGTTGAGACTGCAAATCCCAGAATTCCAATCTGCCTGGGAATGCTTGGAAATGCAGTCCCCAAATTAACAGAGAGCACTACATTAGGAAATATTTCTTCAATATGTTATAGCACTGTAACCAAAAACTCTTTCTGCTAATAGGGGAATAGAAATTCTCTATAATTATAGAAGTCCACCCAATCCAAAAACAAGTATCAATTCCTACCAAAATATATTTGAATTGTGTTTTCTTTTCCTTTCTTTTCTTTTGTCTGTCTTCCAAGGTATAAAAGTCTACCCAATGCCTAAGGAAATC
This sequence comes from Grayia smithii, assembly GCA_032468115.1. Classification (NCBI taxonomy): domain Eukaryota; kingdom Metazoa; phylum Chordata; class Lepidosauria; order Squamata; family Grayiidae; genus Grayia; species Grayia smithii. Next base: position 37,405 of record JANHFM010003146.1, read on the forward strand.
CTAACAATCCAAGAGAAACAGTTTGGTCCAGTTGCAGAGTTGTTTCTTGGTGAGAAAGATTTGTAGGCTGTAGTTGGGCATCCTTCCATAGATGGCCAGAACTGATTAGTGCTGCTCTACAATTGAGTTTCTTTAGTGCCTTACTTATCCAACAGAGATGCAAACATAAAATTCATTGGGAAAGAAATCAATCATGTCAAAAGCATTTTATGGGGGATCAGCAAGAACATGTCCTCACAGTCTCTTCTAAGGTTTAACAATGAAAAGATAATGTGTAAGCAGAGAGCTGCCATTTGGTAATAGAAGGACTCTTTGGAATATTTATATGTTCTGTGGGCAAGAGCATATGAATTTTTAAATAATTGCACCATTCATGTTCTCACCACTGCACAATGAACTCAGCTGGCTTTGAAGCCAAGTATTAATCATTTATTACCAATTATAGTTTACAACAGCTTTCTGCATTGCTTCTCTGGTGACTGTAGTAAACATATCAGCCTATTTCTCCATTTTGGGAGCCCAACTCATCAACTATGTCTACAAGCTCATTATTCAGCAAGGATTGCCATTTTGCCTTTTTATTGTCTTCCCAGTGCTCAGGCTCAATCATGATTTGTTCATGACACATTCCTCTTCAGCACGATTCAAAATGAAGCCTTGACAACCACAGCCATTAATCAGTGGATGCAAGCTACCTATCAGCTTAGATTAAATAACCTCATATGTATTCAGTTCAGGAGTTTTGGGGCACTATTCTTAGATTAATCTGCTATTTGGACTAATCTGAACAATATCAGGGGATTGATCTGGTCTATTGTACTGTGCAGCTACCTTAAGGTAGTTGCAGGTATGCACTCATTCTACATATTAAAATCCCAAATGAAAACTTAATTTTTATATTCCTCTAATGGATGTACAAGTTGACTAGTTGTGCCAAATATGCTGAATAATCAAGGACAAATATGTTCAAATTATCTTCTCTAATCTTCTCCAGACTAGATTAGCTTTAGGATAGATAAAACTCTGGTTTACAATATGAGCCAATTATTGAAAGTAGCTTTGAAAATGTCCAAATAACTTCTCAAAATCCTCTTTTTCTCACCCTTGTGTTTAGAGGAGCAGAGCTGAAAATCAACGTAGGGCTGTATTTGGATTTATCCTGGAAGTTTCAATTAGTGTGGAATAAGATTGACCTGGCCCAAAATATCTAAATATATCTGAATTAAGCAAATTATAAAGGAATATTTGCATCTGACAGTTTAATTCAAAGCAGGGTTTAAGAGCACCTACTATAAAGCTAAGAGCGCCATCCTTTTTCACTCATTCTTTTCCTTCAAATACTTTAGGTCTTCATTTCTACCCAATTGTCTTCAGAGTATTAGTGAGAGCACTGACTTCGGGCTGTGGGCACCGATAGCTGTTTCTGGAAAATTTATGGCTGAAGTTCTTTTACATCTGTGGTGAGAGGACTCGTAATTCCCTGATGGTTACGGTCTGCTGTATATTAATATCTCCATCATGTATGTGCGAGAGGCATTTCTATTCATCCAAGCCTTTATAAACAAATGTTAAACTTATAAAATCCATCAAGGGATCATCAAACTGTTTTAAGGGATGTGCCTGTTTTCATCTGCTGTTTTTGTGGTTTATGATATTGATCTTTTGTGCTCTGCCCTACCCCAAAATCTAATATGGGAAGACTTATTTATGTTATTATTATTTTTTATTTTCATGCTGCTGGCCATTTCTTTCTTCTGAGACAATTGATGCAGAAGCATATCTCATATAAGAATTTATTTAACTGTGCAATTAATTTGGGTGGGCTTTTTCATTTCTTTTGTTAGTTGCTTTGTGTATTACATATTGATTTGAATTAAAGTTTTAAAATATTAAAGTGTTTTAAATAGGTTATTTTAAAAAGCTAATCTATCTAAAATAGATTAAGAAAATGTACTTGAGAACACCATATTTCTCTTACTCTAGATGTATAAAAATATTCAACAAGTATCTTATCCCAAGGCTTAAAAACTTTACAACAGCCTTCCCAACTTAGTATCTCCCAAATGTTTTGCTCTAAAATTTGCAGATGTGAGGTTAAGAATTACTTTTCCTATCAGCAAAGTTAAGTATATTCTCCTTGCCAAACTTTATAAGTTACAACAGTAGAGTTGAAGCTTAGGCCTTTGTCTCTATATTACAATACAGAATTTTTTAAATAAGGTTTAATACTGAAATACATGGGGGGGTGTATGCCCACACACAACCATACACAATCTGAGTTGTCATTAAATTGATGTGGTGTTATAAAGAATCCAAGATCATATATAACACACTATTTAATTATTTAATACTGGCAGAGAACTGAAAACAATCTAACTGAACTCACGTTCAATCCTTGTTTTCTTGAAAAAAAAAATATCTAAATGAATAGACCCAGTAACATACTGCATTCATGAGTAAACAATTAGTTCAATGACTACTCAATGATGGAAGCTTTGTTTGTGTACCTTTCATTTCACTTCTGCATTCTTAATAATTTTCCAGGAACCAGCTATTACTATAAAGACAGAGGAGATATTTTCATCCCTCAGAACGCTACTAACACTGCATCAGAGAACATTCTGTTCTTACAAAGTGTGTAAAGAGAATCTGTAAATTTTGGGTAATCTTGTTCTTTTTTCTCCCAAAGCAGGTTGATTTATCTCACGGGATGGTTTCATCATAACTAACCCAACACCCCTTGATTTTAGTGGATACAGTTTAGTGAGTTTAACACCACTATTTTCAGTCAGAGATTCTCAGTATCCACATGTAAATAATGTTCTGTAGTCTTTTGGTCTTTAATCTGTCTTTTCTGGGGTATATGAGTCTGAAGTAGCAAAGACTTAAGAGCCACTATAACAGCCATGGACCTGAATTTTGGAGAGAATTGATAAAATTGGTGAAATTGATCTTTACTTAACAAATAGTAAAAATAATAATTAACAGAGATTTAATTAAACTAGGTGAAGCACAAAATGGTAGAAGACAAGGTTGTCCACTGTGTCCTCTGTTGTTTATTTTAGTTCTTAAAATATTAAATAATGATATAATGGAGATAAGAGGATTTTGAAGGTAAAGTTTTAAAAAGGCTCATACAAATCAGGAGCTGTTCTGGATAACTTTGATTTTGGCAGATCGACTATACAGAATTGGACTTATAATGAATAAAATTTAAAAATGGGTCATTAGCAGGCATCAATAAACAGGACACAAACTTATTAACAAAAAATATGAAGTTACAAGATGAAACTGAACTCATGAACAAGATTTTAAGATTGAGAAGACAGTAAAATATTTGGGTATAATTATAACCAATATGAATTGTATGTTATTTCAAAACAAATATATTAAGACATGGCGTGAAGTTTAAAAAGGTATGTCAAGATGAGATAACATACAATTATCACTAATAGAGAGAATTACTGTGATTAAGATGAATGTTTGTATTCAGAATGTTATTTTGTTTCAGACAATACCTATCTTGGCAACTGATGTTCCATTTAAACAGTGGAAAAATAATATATTTAAATTTGTATGACAAAGAAAAAAAGCATGAGTTTAAAATTAAGTATTACAAAATACAAAGGAAAGAAGAGGATAGGTTTATCACATTTGAAAGTGTATTTTACTGGTTGCCGTTTATGTGTTGTTAAAGAAATATAAGGTTACTGGATTTAGAAGGTTATGATTTGAGATTTGACTAGCATGAATATCTATGGTATAATAAAGATGAATGCAGAGTTTAAAAATCAATATGTTAGACAGAGTGTTCTTAGAATATGGAATAAATATAAACTCAGATTTTTCCAGAAAACACCTTTATGGCTTTTAGGATAAGAAGCAATTTAGAGATGAGAAATTATAAGTAAATATAAATAGTTAACCTACTAAGATGTACTAGAATTTTCTCAAAGAGATTGTATAATGAAATCAAGAGAAGATTTGATAACAGAAGGATATTCTTGTCAATGTACAATTAGGTACATTGAACAATTATGTACAATTAACAGAAAGGTCTAAAGTGGGTAAAAGATGGTTTTGAGCAAAGTAAGCCTGAGTTTTAAGTAGAATTATGTACTAATGATATTCGCTGTAATGTATAATTTTTTGTTGAAATATGACAGCAAAAGAATGTATGATAAAATGGGCTAAAATTTTTGGCAACAATATACAAATGGTCCAATGGGAACATATGTGATTGAAAGATGTGAAATTTATTTTATGTTCTAGTCTTAAAGAGAATTTTTATCAAATCATGAATCATTGGTACTTCTCACCAGAGAAATTGTCTAGAACATATAAAAGTACTTCGAATCATTGCTAGAAATGTTAACAACATGAAGAGGCATTTTATCATGTTTGTTGGACATGTAAAAAAAAGGCAAAACATTTTGGATTCAAATACATGCAGTAATTCAGAAGATTCTAAAGACTAAAGCACACCTGAAACCATATATTTTCCTTTGGGGTCTAATGGATAATAGATAGGAAAAAAGTCAAGAACTTTGTTTCTTTATGTGACAACTGCAGTGAGACTATGATACTCTCAAAAGTAGAGAAGCTCAAAATTACCTACAACAGAGGAATAGCTGGTGAAGATGAGGGAACTTGTGGAGATGTCCAAATTAATCTCTTTGATTAGAGAAAAACTCACACCTACATTTATGGTCAACTGGAAACCCCTTACAGACTTTTTGCTTTTCCTGAAGCACAAAAAATGCATTTAAGATGGTTTTGATGACTAGGGGGAAAAAACTGGATAATAGACCAAAGTGAACTTTTCTGTAATCATAGAGTAAGAGGTAATTTTGTAGCTGTACTTATATTTGCTGCAAAGGAAATTGGAAGTTTCTGTATTTGTTTTCTCCACTTTGCTTTTTTTTCCTTTTTTTTCTTTCTTTGCTGCTTCTGCTCTTTGTTAGTTTGTTTTAGTTTTTATGTACTTTGTAAAACTTCCATTTGAAAAAATAGTTTAAATTAAATACTTGTTTTACTAGATATAACCCAGTTGGTTTCACATTATTATTTTTCAGACAATGATACTCAATATCCACATTTAAGTAATATTCCGTAGGCTTATAGTCTCTGGGGTCTTGAATTTCATCTTTAATTCTCTGGGGGCTGAATCTGAGATAGCAAGGAATTTATGCCACTATGACAGCCATGAACCTGGGTCACAGAGAGTATCAAGTCAGAGATTTTTCTTCAGGGTCACTTTAAAGGCATCTAGCAGATAAAATCACTCAAGATGGCCTGTAAACTCTGACTGACCTGCTGAAACTTTGGTTTTATTCTTGGCATGCATTGTTTTTATATTTTGTTTATATTCTTTTTCATTGTATTAGTGTGTTGTGAGCTGCTCAGAGTCACTTCTATGTGATGACTAGAAAGAAAGAAATAGGCAGCAATCCGAGGTAAATTAAACAACACGAAAGGTTATAGTGAATTTGTCTCCTGATAACAGAAAGTAAACCTTGATGTCACTGAAAATAGTTGACCAATTTCCACAACACAAAGGATTGGGTGTATTTTGTTTTTCATATTCATGGTGCAACTAATCTAGACCTGCCAGGAAAGTAGAGGAGGGGAGGGGAAGGGAGGGGAAG